>NW_019060376.1:347342-357974 GCF_000696155.1 Zootermopsis nevadensis | reverse complement strand
TGCTGGGATTTCCAATTTCAAATCTCAGCACAGAGACTGGCTATCCTGACTAAGGATTTTCATGGTTTTGCTCAGTGACTTTAGGCAAATTTTAGGACAGTGCCTTAAATTAGGCAACTGCTTCCTTCCATGCATTCCAATTCATTATTCAATAATAATTCTATAACTTGACATTCTATAGTCAGAGTTACTGCCAGTAAATCTGACTATACAATGTCAGAGTTACTGGCAGTAACTCTGACTATAGAATGACAGAGTTACTGCCAGTAACTCTGACTATAGAATGACAGTTACTGCCAGTAACTCTGACTATAGAATGACAGTTACTGCCAGTAACTCTGACTATAGAATGACAGTTACTGCCAGTAACTCTGACTATAGAATGACAGAGTTACTGTCGGTAACTCTGACTATAGAATGTCAGAGTTACTGCCAGTAGCACTAAATAAGTAAATTGAGACTTGCTAACAGCTGAATACTTGAAATAAACCTTTCTAATCTACCTAACTACTTAGTTAACCTAACTTGCACAAAAAAATAAAAATGTTTCTGTTTAAGGTTACTAGCAATGACTAAAACCACTCAAATTAGTCTAAAACAACTTGTCATCATGTTGTAAAACATTCCTCATGTAAATTCCAACTTACCTTGGGTTTTGAGACTTGACCATACTCAGGGTACGCCAAACTGGTTAACCATACAACACTTTATAGGGCAAAGGTAGTCATACGGTATGACAAATGAGTCAACCACAGTGAATCCTAAACTTATTCATGAACTACAAGGGACTCCCATGCATTACTTTTAGTAAATTTAGTATAATAAGCAGTGAACATATGAATTGTGATTTATTCATCAGCAGAGTGATGGACTACAGTCTGTAGATCCAAAGTTAATTTCCTGGCAGATGTATTGGGATTCTTCACCACTGCATATAGAAGCACTCTGGAGCACACAGTGATACTGAGGTTCTGTACTTAAAGCAAAAGGTAGCCAGGATATAAAACTGATAATATTCTAGTGGCAATGCTGCAGGAAATATAAAATTAAAATTCCAAGTAGATTGTCTATTTTTTCACAGAGCAGTAACTGCAAAGGCAGTCACAATCAGAGGTCTGTGAACATTCCTATTCAAAAGCAATCACATAACTGAAAATGCATCGTATCTGCTTCTGACAATTGGTATGTTTGCCAGCCGGCATGCTTGGTCCTTTAACAACTTGTCACCTAATCTTGATGTAGCCTTGGTTTTTGTAATATAAAATCTGACCCTCATCAAAGAATGTCCACAGATGTTGAGATATTAATAACTGGTATTTATTTAACCACACTTCACACATCAATTCTTCTATATCGGTGCTTAATTCATAACCCTCACCTGATTAAAAACCACATTGGTGCCATCTTTACATTGGACAGACGTGTAAGAATTGCCAAACTGACAATTCATTAGCTGCAGAGAAGTTACAATTGGAGAAAAGTGTTGTATTAAAACACTATTGCTAAGTTCATCGTCATCCTGAAAGGAGAAAAAAAACTCCACTGAGAAAAAAGAAGCCAACTTTTGCATCAACATAAGTAACTTTCGTAGATCACAATACCTTTCCATCCGGCATGAATCCTTGTTCTCGACTTAACTTCCTGACATGCTTTGAAAATTTTTTGTTGTATTTGGCATACAGAACATCGTTTAAATGGTCAAACACCAGAATGCATTTCATCACTTCCAAATAAACACAAAATTCAAAAGTATTGACTGTAAAAGATCATTCACGCGGTATATTAAATATCACTGCCACTTCGAAACGTCTGATTTACTACATAGCATTACTTGTACTGTAAACCTGTTTGTGAGATAAACTGATGACAACTAGAATCAACCTGATCAAACTAATATCAATCTGGTCTTGTTGTCGTCTGCTACATCCATGGATCATCAATACTTTGGCCATTGGCTACATGGAGTTTCACAGGAAGTTTACTACGTGCCTGGCGGTAACTTCAAACCTGCCAGAATACCACGCAAGTCACTCCTCTTGTCGGCAACAGATGCCGCCATGTGTCATACTCGTCTGGACCAGTGACAATGATTGCATCCTTTATAGATGTTGGTTAGCAACAAAAACAAAGTGATATTGTAAGATAATTTTTTTAATGCTTATAATTTAATTTGCTGCATTGAGTTGATTATTCATTTTTCCCACAATTATTTTTCTTACATTTGCCACACCGTCATCAGAATAACCACCACTGTCACTCAGATCAGGTTAATTTATTTCGGAATCAGGGTCACTGTACTCAATTATACGAATATCCGAATCCTCACTAATATCACTAAAAGAATCTGAGTCATCATGCAATTCTTCATGTATCTGTTTGCTGTCCAACGCATGCCAACTGCTAGACGTCATCGGGGTATAACTACTATAAAAAAATATGGACACTTCGCAACATCTACTTTTGTCCCACAAAGTATTACCAGGAAAACGTGGATAGCACTAAAGTACATAGTCCCTGGTCCAATACGCCGATCGTTGCATGATGATTGTTCATACAAGTAAATGGACCCCTTTGAAGCAATGGGACACCCCCCCCCCCCCCCCACACGACCACAAATTAAGACCTGGTTGTTGCATCACTGGTCTGCTGTAGGGGAAAACCATTATTATGTCAGCGATTAAAGAATCTGAGCGGCGTAAACACGAACTGTCATCGTTTGAATTGATCCTGGTTCCTACCGTGTTCATCGTATCTTCTTCTAAGTCAATGAAATGTTTAAATCGATTGCATTAAACAATTTCATGTGTTTTATAATGCGAAGCTTGTTTCTAGTAAAGAGAGAGCCTCACGAGAAAGAATGTTCTTTCCTGCAGATCGCTGTCTTCTGGATGCCAAGTTGGTACTACACAAATGTAAAATTTCCTAACTGTTCTTATATTTGGCCCCTTGTTGCTCTGAGCTCGATAGCTAACTCCCATGGCGATAATCAGCCACGTGAGTGTGTGTGTAATGGGTGGGGAGTCGGAGGGATGGGGAGGCAGTAAAGCGTTCTGTCATTCTGGCAGCACGAAGTACATGCGCTAGTGTGGCTGTTGGCGAGCGCTATGGTCTTCGTCCTTGATATAAACACACATTTCCTGCTTACACTCGCAGCTCACTAGGATCTGGCAGGGGACAATGGAATACAGGTTCTATGTTTAGGAAACCACTTGCCAGATAGAGCTTTTGTAAACGAGAAGAAGTAGAATATTTTTTGTATCGCGTCGACATTATGTGACAGTGTAAAAAGTGAATGCAGTGCTTCAAGAACACACCCAACATAACCTAACCTAACCTGAACCACATCTGCAGGCAGTCCGAAAGGAACAGGTAAAATGCTCTTTATTGCTTTTGACGTAAATACGTCTATATTTTAGGGTCAGTGTCATTCGGCAAAAAGTGGAACGAAAAAGTGTAACTTCCTTGTTATGTTACCTTGGAAACGTCACCTGTTTACTCAGCATTGTTGTTACCTATAAAACATCACATTACCTTACATTACATTACTTTACATTACATTCAGCTACTACAGACCCATTTCAAGCGTAACTAATTGAAGTTGAATAAGCAATGTCTTAATCAAACTTACCTCAATTGTAAAGCATGTATAAAGGAAATATTTAGATTAATGCCAATATATAAACTTCCTTTCCGTATAGACGTATTTACGTCAAATTCTCCGGAACCGTGGTTCCACTATCACTTTTTGTATTTGCATTGAATATGTTGAAGCTTGTAAGGAAAAACGTGAAAGATAACCCGTACTATTTTCAAGCAGACGCAGAGTGACTTGTTTTGTATGCCTGTCTTATTAACTAAGAATTAATTGCACCTGTCGGCTTTACCACAAGGAATTGTATGTACATATTTTAATGAGTGGTATGTGAACCCCAGAACGATTCCGGACGTGGTGGAAAGTGAAATATGGCAACACCATCCAGTCCGTTCCACTGTCGCTTTGCTCACTGTTGTTGGGCTCATGCCAGACGTGTCCTGGTTTGTAACAGAACGTTCTCCGGTTCTCTAATGAAAACGTATAATAATGAGTTTTGAGGTCACCGAATTGGGTCCCACGAATCGACCTCCAACACGTCTCTCTGGAACTGATTAGCAGAGACTCCTGCTGCGTATTCATTCTGCGCACAGTTGCGCTGGTAGTGACATCTGGTGCCGATAAGAGCTACTTTGGGCTGCCTCTTGTATGCTTGAAGTCTGGAATGGTCACTGACTGGAAACACGTGTTTCAAGGTAAAGGCTTCCCCCAGAACCACACCCGATTATGGACTCTCCGCACTTCGTAAGCTTCAGCGGTCAGGCTGGCAACTAGACGCGGAAAAATGAGCTGAGAATTGAAACTTAAACGCTGGAAGAAGGAGATTTTATATTAGCTGCAGAAATTCTGAAATGTTTTTATGTAAGATTGTATTTTTGCACGAATTAATTAATGGAATTCAGCCACATTGGAAACCGAGATTTAAATGTTGTATGAGTTGGCGTTTCCGTATCGATATAACCTTCTGAACCCTGTGACGTGGAATACCATTTAGAACAGTCTTCCGCTTGTCTCCAGTGTTCAACAACTCAAAATGTCCTCTATCAGAAGCAAGCCACGCTATCTTATCAGTGCGTGGGACATTTGTGCTATCTACTCGTCACAGCTCTCGGCAATGTTTATTAATATAAATCCAGATTGTTGGGTTTCTGCACTCTGTACCTCGCCCTGTGTTATAAAAATTACACAACGTTTCGAGGACTATTTGTCCTCGTCTGGAGATCGAGAAGGGCACACGTACTCTGTGGGCTCGGGTACAATGAGCTCTTATGAATCACTGGACAATCTAAGTACTAATCAACGAGCCAACCAACCGAAAAGCTAACTACGGGCGGAGTCCTAAGCTAGCACAAGACATCTTCCCTTACCAGTAACACGTGATTGGGGGAGGGCGAACTGCGCCCATTTTGAATTACGTCCTGGCATTTGCCTTACAGTTGAGGAAAAGCACGGAAAATCTCAAGGTCGTTGGTTAGTTAAACCACTCGTTGCTCACTGCTCTGATGCGGTCGTATCGTGAATTTGCCTGTTACGTTACTTGTGGGTTATCGGGACACATCGCTTTAAAAATAGGTTATGTTAGGTCAGGTTAATGTGTGTGTGGGAAAAATGACATATACTTGAAAGTTGGAGTCAAACATCTGGAGTTGGATTGGCACGGAAAACTGCGCATGCGTATCAGTATACCTATTTTTAAAGCGATGTGTCCCGATAACCCACAAGTACCCCTGTTACTAACGTACCGAGGCGGGCACTTTAGGAGTGTCTGCTGACCCCCAGACAGGACGGATGAGCTGTTTGTAGAGCAGCACACCGTATATGACGGATAGGCCACTTTTCCTATTAAGGAGGGGACCTAGCACGCCCAATCGTTAAGCAGTCTTCTTTCCCACGTGACTGACGTCCACCGACCAGGTAAGCCCGGTGTCAAGGGGTCAGATCCTCTGTATTCTCTGGTAACCAGCCTTATGTAGTTAGAGGAGCACTGTCTCGACTCTTATTTCAGTAAAAGACTTTTTATGAATAGTAACTTGTTGACCTTGGAGTGTTTATCACTGAAATCTTAATCTTACGTGACGTTAGGACAGTGTATGATGTCGCGTTATGGTATTATCAGATCTTATCTAGCAATGAAAGGCAGGAAACTGCGATAAGATGAGCAGTGAAGAGTTGTTTCTCAGACGAGACAGTAAATCAGTCCCGTTCGTCCGGTGTTAAAGCAGACGAACGTTTCATTATTACACCCGTCTTCTGAAGAACGTGGGGGAGGTTAGGCAACGAAGTTATAGTCAGCGCAGTAGTTCTTAGCCGGTGGCGAAGCTGGCGGACGGGCCTACTCTGTGTACCTGAAGTGGCACGGTCAGCGTATTTCTTTTGTTTGGGCGTTCAGTCCGAGACTCGCTCCTCGGCGCAGTCAGCATTATACTATCGCGAAAGAGACTCGCTCCTAGCCTTCCCCTTGAAAATTCCACCGGCCAAAAACTACTGCGCCGACTATACAACTGCTGATAGGGCCTTCGGTAAAGAAACATATGAAGTGAAAAGGACGATATCTTCTGCGGTAAGATATGGCTAGATGGCCCCCCCCCCCCCCCACACGACCACAAATTAAGACCTGGTTGTTGCATCACTGGTCTGCTGTAGGGGAAAACCATTATTATGTCAGCGATTAAAGAATCTGAGCGGCGTAAACACGAACTGTCATCGTTTGAATTGATCCTGGTTCCTACCGTGTTCATCGTATCTTCTTCTAAGTCAATGAAATGTTTAAATCGATTGCATTAAACAATTTCATGTGTTTTATAATGCGAAGCTTGTTTCTAGTAAAGAGAGAGCCTCACGAGAAAGAATGTTCTTTCCTGCAGATCGCTGTCTTCTGGATGCCAAGTTGGTACTACACAAATGTAAAATTTCCTAACTGTTCTTATATTTGGCCCCTTGTTGCTCTGAGCTCGATAGCTAACTCCCATGGCGATAATCAGCCACGTGAGTGTGTGTGTAATGGGTGGGGAGTCGGAGGGATGGGGAGGCAGTAAAGCGTTCTGTCATTCTGGCAGCACGAAGTACATGCGCTAGTGTGGCTGTTGGCGAGCGCTATGGTCTTCGTCCTTGATATAAACACACATTTCCTGCTTACACTCGCAGCTCACTAGGATCTGGCAGGGGACAATGGAATACAGGTTCTATGTTTAGGAAACCACTTGCCAGATAGAGCTTTTGTAAACGAGAAGAAGTAGAATATTTTTTGTATCGCGTCGACATTATGTGACAGTGTAAAAAGTGAATGCAGTGCTTCAAGAACACACCCAACATAACCTAACCTAACCTGAACCACATCTGCAGGCAGTCCGAAAGGAACAGGTAAAATGCTCTTTATTGCTTTTGACGTAAATACGTCTATATTTTAGGGTCAGTGTCATTCGGCAAAAAGTGGAACGAAAAAGTGTAACTTCCTTGTTATGTTACCTTGGAAACGTCACCTGTTTACTCAGCATTGTTGTTACCTATAAAACATCACATTACCTTACATTACATTACTTTACATTACATTCAGCTACTACAGACCCATTTCAAGCGTAACTAATTGAAGTTGAATAAGCAATGTCTTAATCAAACTTACCTCAATTGTAAAGCATGTATAAAGGAAATATTTAGATTAATGCCAATATATAAACTTCCTTTCCGTATAGACGTATTTACGTCAAATTCTCCGGAACCGTGGTTCCACTATCACTTTTTGTATTTGCATTGAATATGTTGAAGCTTGTAAGGAAAAACGTGAAAGATAACCCGTACTATTTTCAAGCAGACGCAGAGTGACTTGTTTTGTATGCCTGTCTTATTAACTAAGAATTAATTGCACCTGTCGGCTTTACCACAAGGAATTGTATGTACATATTTTAATGAGTGGTATGTGAACCCCAGAACGATTCCGGACGTGGTGGAAAGTGAAATATGGCAACACCATCCAGTCCGTTCCACTGTCGCTTTGCTCACTGTTGTTGGGCTCATGCCAGACGTGTCCTGGTTTGTAACAGAACGTTCTCCGGTTCTCTAATGAAAACGTATAATAATGAGTTTTGAGGTCACCGAATTGGGTCCCACGAATCGACCTCCAACACGTCTCTCTGGAACTGATTAGCAGAGACTCCTGCTGCGTATTCATTCTGCGCACAGTTGCGCTGGTAGTGACATCTGGTGCCGATAAGAGCTACTTTGGGCTGCCTCTTGTATGCTTGAAGTCTGGAATGGTCACTGACTGGAAACACGTGTTTCAAGGTAAAGGCTTCCCCCAGAACCACACCCGATTATGGACTCTCCGCACTTCGTAAGCTTCAGCGGTCAGGCTGGCAACTAGACGCGGAAAAATGAGCTGAGAATTGAAACTTAAACGCTGGAAGAAGGAGATTTTATATTAGCTGCAGAAATTCTGAAATGTTTTTATGTAAGATTGTATTTTTGCACGAATTAATTAATGGAATTCAGCCACATTGGAAACCGAGATTTAAATGTTGTATGAGTTGGCGTTTCCGTATCGATATAACCTTCTGAACCCTGTGACGTGGAATACCATTTAGAACAGTCTTCCGCTTGTCTCCAGTGTTCAACAACTCAAAATGTCCTCTATCAGAAGCAAGCCACGCTATCTTATCAGTGCGTGGGACATTTGTGCTATCTACTCGTCACAGCTCTCGGCAATGTTTATTAATATAAATCCAGATTGTTGGGTTTCTGCACTCTGTACCTCGCCCTGTGTTATAAAAATTACACAACGTTTCGAGGACTATTTGTCCTCGTCTGGAGATCGAGAAGGGCACACGTACTCTGTGGGCTCGGGTACAATGAGCTCTTATGAATCACTGGACAATCTAAGTACTAATCAACGAGCCAACCAACCGAAAAGCTAACTACGGGCGGAGTCCTAAGCTAGCACAAGACATCTTCCCTTACCAGTAACACGTGATTGGGGGAGGGCGAACTGCGCCCATTTTGAATTACGTCCTGGCATTTGCCTTACAGTTGAGGAAAAGCACGGAAAATCTCAAGGTCGTTGGTTAGTTAAACCACTCGTTGCTCACTGCTCTGATGCGGTCGTATCGTGAATTTGCCTGTTACGTTACTTGTGGGTTATCGGGACACATCGCTTTAAAAATAGGTTATGTTAGGTCAGGTTAATGTGTGTGTGGGAAAAATGACATATACTTGAAAGTTGGAGTCAAACATCTGGAGTTGGATTGGCACGGAAAACTGCGCATGCGTATCAGTATACCTATTTTTAAAGCGATGTGTCCCGATAACCCACAAGTACCCCTGTTACTAACGTACCGAGGCGGGCACTTTAGGAGTGTCTGCTGACCCCCAGACAGGACGGATGAGCTGTTTGTAGAGCAGCACACCGTATATGACGGATAGGCCACTTTTCCTATTAAGGAGGGGACCTAGCACGCCCAATCGTTAAGCAGTCTTCTTTCCCACGTGACTGACGTCCACCGACCAGGTAAGCCCGGTGTCAAGGGGTCAGATCCTCTGTATTCTCTGGTAACCAGCCTTATGTAGTTAGAGGAGCACTGTCTCGACTCTTATTTCAGTAAAAGACTTTTTATGAATAGTAACTTGTTGACCTTGGAGTGTTTATCACTGAAATCTTAATCTTACGTGACGTTAGGACAGTGTATGATGTCGCGTTATGGTATTATCAGATCTTATCTAGCAATGAAAGGCAGGAAACTGCGATAAGATGAGCAGTGAAGAGTTGTTTCTCAGACGAGACAGTAAATCAGTCCCGTTCGTCCGGTGTTAAAGCAGACGAACGTTTCATTATTACACCCGTCTTCTGAAGAACGTGGGGGAGGTTAGGCAACGAAGTTATAGTCAGCGCAGTAGTTCTTAGCCGGTGGCGAAGCTGGCGGACGGGCCTACTCTGTGTACCTGAAGTGGCACGGTCAGCGTATTTCTTTTGTTTGGGCGTTCAGTCCGAGACTCGCTCCTCGGCGCAGTCAGCATTATACTATCGCGAAAGAGACTCGCTCCTAGCCTTCCCCTTGAAAATTCCACCGGCCAAAAACTACTGCGCCGACTATACAACTGCTGATAGGGCCTTCGGTAAAGAAACATATGAAGTGAAAAGGACGATATCTTCTGCGGTAAGATATGGCTAGATGCTGTAATACTATTTAACAATGCTTCTAACTCGATTACTAGCAAAACACGATGATTCTTGACTACGTTTACTTTTCCATGAACGTATTCCAAGGTCAGTGGAAGTCATAAACGACCTGATTTAGATTAACAAATGTAAAAGTTTCTTACAGAAAATTTGTTTGTAATATTTGTTCTTTCTTTTTTTTTTTTTTTTTTTTTTTTTTTTTGAGGGGTAGAAGCTTGTAACAGTCGTCGAGCAGTTGGCCAGGAGACATGGAAAATGTTGTTGGTACGGCAGAACACGAGGCTGAAGGCAAAGTTAGTAGAATTGGCGACCACAGAGAGATCAAGAACAAGGGCACCATTGCCTCACCAGAGAGCAGGATGATAAATTTGGAAGAACAGCTGGGGGCAGACAGCCCGAAGTCATGGTTGGGACCGTGTCACCCTGGGAGGGAGCAGCTTGATAACGACGATTTGGGGCAAACAGTTCAGAAAGTGGAGGCCGGACAACGTCCTGAATGGGAAGATCTGAGAATATAGTCCCATTGATGAAAGCAACTGGACACAATTGAACTCCTTAGTCTAAAATCTAGGCACGAGACTGAACAAGCAAGATTTGTGATTTATAAGCTAAAAAACTGCAGTCAAGAACATAATTATTTATAATTATTGCAAATTTAATAAATCTTTATTTCATGCAAAGAACCCAGTAAGTTAGTCACTTACTATTGTATGATTTGAGGTTTCTCACAGCGGTGAGTAAGAAGATTTCTGTCTTCTGTAGTCTGGTCGATGTTAACCAACGTTTCAGAGGTCATACTGCCTCCGTCATCAGGGCGATGAGTATGAAGATTTCTGTCTTCTGGGTTGTTGCGCTGTGTAGTCTGGTCGATGTT
>NW_019060376.1:334039-345035 GCF_000696155.1 Zootermopsis nevadensis | reverse complement strand
GAGTATGAAGATTTCTGTCTTCTGGGTTGTTGCGCTGTGTAGTCTGGTCGATGTTTACCAACGTTTCAGAGGTCATACTGCCTCCGTCATCAGGGCGATGAGTATTTATCGCCCAGAAGACAGAAATCTTCAAGCTAAGTATACAGAAAGGAGAATTGTGTCTCATATCCTATGTTAATTTTCATACTTTTGTATGATTTGGTGTGACCTAATAATTGTTATACAGGATGTTCATCCCAGACTTTTGCATTCTTCACACGAAAAAAGAGTGAAACATGTACTCCAAATCAGTACATAAAAGTCGTCTCGTCTATACGTATCTACTGAAAAGTTGTCACTCCACAGACTCAAATATTATTTATTTTGATTTCTAAAAATATGATTGCCATACTGAAAATTGTCTCTAAAGAAAGCAATATATATATATATATATATATATGTAAGAAGAAATGTTTTATATAATATGCTGATTCCAATTGTGAAATGAGTATTTTTGTTTAGAAAACCGACAAAGGTAGATCTGAGCTTGATGTGAAGTTGGTTAAAAACTACTTCATTGTCATGTTTCAGGACTACATAACCTGAAGCCACTCAAGTACACGTATCATTATGGACAGTAACAAGAAATCGGTGTCTTCCGCTGACTCTCCTACATGGAAATCAAAAATAAACTACAAGCTGCTTCCAGTTAAGGCACATTACTTCTTGTTCATGGCATGTAAGTAATGAAAGCTTGGTCACTGCAAGGGGAAATGTCCATCGTCAACAAACACATTATTATTTAACTTTATGGTGGCCTCTGAACAGTGTGAGAGGTAGAAGGAAGTCAGAAATCTCAAGGAGCGAGGGTAAAGCATGAACTGTTAATTACAAAGTAAAGCTTTGCCCCCCCATACACCCCTTGGAGGGTAGAGGTGCACTACTCTCCTGCTCTGTTTTGACCTTGGCAATGTATGGGACGAGTTGTAGGAATCGAACTTTGGCCACATCTTACCCCTGGGAAAGGAACTCCTCATACCCACTGGATAGGAGGTCAGGTAGGCCCCAGAGCTAGTCTCGATACAGAAAAATTCTTTGCCCCTCCTGGCGATCAAATGAATATTTGTCTAAAATATATAAAATCATGCATACAAACAAATCTGTTTACAATTTGAGAAACACTTGGTGCCAAACGTCTTTCGACCTCAAGATGTCGTCATGAATTGAACGTGTGTCCAAACAAATTCAATCACAGACAATGCATTTTATATTGACTGGTCATGATGTAGTTTTTTAAATTTATGTTTACAAAATTTTAGATGGAAAACCTGAAGGGCTGAGACCACTTAGACATAAGGAAGAATAATTGGATTTAACTTACTCATGATAGGGGCCAGTACCTGATTTTTGTGAACCTTTGGGTTTCATGGGGAAACGTGGAATTTTATTGAACAACGGAGTGACTAAATAGCTTCTTAAGGAGGAGTCTCGTCCATGGTAATATTCTCCTATGACACTAGGAGCAGAAATAATAATTCTGTTTGTTGCTATATACTTGAAACATAAATTAAATCTGTGGCGTAACAGCTCCAGAGAGCCAAAGCCGACTAGCTGGCTGCTGGCCTCACGTTCACATGCCTAAGCAGAGGTGAACGATCATCGAACCAGATACAGGGTGACGTGTGGTCAGCACGA
Organism: Zootermopsis nevadensis; assembly: GCF_000696155.1. The sequence continues at coordinate 343,361 of NW_019060376.1, read as the reverse complement.
CGAACCCCCAGCCATCGCTAGTTTGAAACATAAATATTCATCATTTATTGCTGGATATTTATCTTTTTATAAATTCCAAATTGTCTACACTGATTGTAAGATAACTGTTTTTGTCATCTCATCTGCAATACCTCACATCTCTAAAATTTATGAAGCAGTAGCACTTAAAATGAATGTTCATGTTACTACTAACATGAAGTTCCTTCGTATATGTTCCGATACCAATTCTTATCTTGCACGTCTCAGAAATAAGGTCATTCGGACGTGCATTTGTTCTGTTTGCAGCTCTGGGCCCAATACTGCCTTTTCTAAATGTGTTTGGAAAGCAGCTGGGAGTGTCTGAGGTGGTGATGGGAAGTATTACAGCAATTCTGCCAATCTTGTTCCTACTTGCCAAGCCACTGTTTGGCCTAATCGTGGATTACTTCCAAGAACAACGTAAGACCGTGTTCATGGGATTGCTGTGTACAATGAGCCTGTGCTATGTGCTCCTGTACTTCATACCACAGCCTGATGGACCATTCATCACAGACAAATCAACCTACCACTTGTCTGGCATTCAGTGCGACCAACTGGATATTTGTCAGAGTTGGGTAAGCGATGTCATTACCATCATCACAAGATGCTGCCATTTTATCCTGTGTGCTAAGACAGATGAATCCGGTCCATATTCTTACTCCGATTTAATATCATCTTCTCATCTACGCCTTAGAATCATCACTTCTGATTTCCTAGTTCAAATTTTGTATGCACTTCTCAGATCATCCATGTGTTCTAAATTCCTTACTCATCTCATCTTCCTCGAGTTCTTCACCCCAATGTATTTGGTAATCGTCATTGCCCAATTTTCTGCATTCTCCTCCTTCGTCCTCTCCAAAGATCTTCAATTTGGTCTCCACCCTTTCAGGTGGAGACCAAGATTCACTTCTGTATAAAAATGTTAAAATTATAGTTATTTATTATTAACTTTCTGCACATGACATGAGATAAAAGACCTCTGTATAAAAATGTTAAAATTATAGTTGTTTATTATTAACTTTCTACACATGACATGAGATAAAAGACGCTGAAGTTAATGGTGGTAAGAATTCCCTTAATTTAATCTAATCGCAATTTCTTAATGAATATAATTTTGATTTGTTACTGGTGAATGGTAGAAGCATCTTGTGTTTACTGCGTGTGTGCAGGAACTGTCCGAGGCTGCTGGATGTGGACATTACAAGCGAGTAATATGCAACTGGACTTGTGGGACATCTGACAACAAAACGCTTCTGGATGTCCTGTTGACGACATCTTCAGTCACCAATATTACGAATGCCACCGTGATTCCCTGTGCGGTGGGAAACGCCAGCTCTTTTACCTGCAACCCTAGCGACAACCATAGTCAGTGCGAACTCTCTTGTGTACTGCACGAGACAGAGAGGGAGAAAGATTGTCTGTATGGTACACCAGCATTCGCGGGTTTCGTTCTTCTAATGTCCCTTGGGACTATCGGGTTTAATGTGGCAAACAGCATCAGTGATGCCATCTGCTTTGATGTTTTAGGTGAGGTGTTCGCATATCTGTCTTGTTGGTACCTACCACAGGGATTACGTTAAGAAAAAAATTGTAAGAATGTGCAAATGATGTCACGATAAGGCATTTCCCATTAAATAACTTCTTCAAACTGAGAATCAGGACAAGAATGAGCTCCTTGGAACAGAGTCCTTAAGAAGGTCACTCAAGAAATTCTTTGCTTTTTGTGGGACCTGAAGGTTTCATTATCATGTTCACACCAGCATCGCACTATATCGTAAGCCATATGAATCCAGATCACATTTCCTTAAGATCCATTTTAATTATTCTCACATCTGTGCTTTGATCCCTCAAGTCGCCTCTTCCTGTCTTGTTTTATGACTAAAATTTTGTGAGCATTTTGCATCTTCTCCATGAATGTCACATGGCTTACCCTCATTTGATCACAATATTTGGCGAACAGTTGTTTGTTTGTCATCAGTCTTCCGACTGGTTCGATGTGGTCCTCCATTTTCGCCTATCTTTCGCCAATCTCTTCATTTCCACATCCTCACATATTCCAATCTTTGTCTCCCCGTACAATTCTTCCCTTCAACTGTTCCTTCCATTACCAAATTAACCAATCCTGGGTGCCTCAGAATGTGTCCCACCATCCTATCTCTTCTTCTCATAAGATTTTTCCATAGACATCTTCCTTCGTCTATCCTGTCTAAAACCAGCTCATTTCGTACTTTATCAGTCCACTTATGGCGAACAGTACAGATTATGAAACTTCGTCTGTTCCCTTGTAGCATTCTCTCTGTTAGTTCTAAATGTCATCCTTGGCATTTTGGTCTCAAACACCTTCAATTTACAAGTATGTTCTTCCATTAGGGTTTGAGACCAAGTTTTACACTCATTAAGCAACAGGTAAAATTGTTTTGTAGTAATATCCCTATGAAAAGAAATGTAGAGAATTTTTCTTAACAAAACAAAATCTATTTTGTTGGAGACCTTTCCTCAGGTCATAGTTACGCTCTGGCCTACAAATTTATAACATTGTATAATGAAAGGCAGGTTTCGAATGAACAGTAATCAGCAAATCGTCTTTATATTGAATGAAAAATACAGGTTTATATTAGAATAATAAATTTTTTAAGTGAAAAAACTGGGGCATCTATTACAAGAGAGACAATCAGCACTAGTGTGCATGTATATTTTCTACAATACCCAATATTATTATTATTATTAAGTGTTCTGTCTTACGACAGGTCCATTGCTCTGCCCAAAAAGAGCTCTCCAGTTGTCCCTATTCTCGGCTTCTCGTTTTAATTCCTGGAACGTCATCTTCTTTCCTTGTTTAAGGTCGTCGGTTAGCTGTATCAATCTTCTTCCTAGTCCTCTCTTTCCTTCAACCTGGCCTTCGATGATATCACTCAGTAACCCATTCCTTCTCATAATATGTCCCAGCCAGTTAGCTTTCCTTCGTGTAATCGCCTGCAGAATGTTTCTTTGCTCGTTGACTCTCCTCAATACTTCTTCGTTGGTCACTCGATCTCTATTCTTCTCCAACACCACATTTCAAAACTCTCCAGGTATTTCTGTTCCTTCTTCATCTCCAAGCCCAACTTGCTAGTGAGAAGTATCCTCTTCTTGACGAAAGCTGCCTTGGCCATGGCTATCCTTGCCTTGACCTCCTTGGTGCATAGGGCGTCCGTCGTGATTATATCCATGCATAATTTGGCAAATTATTTGCTACAAACTTTATTATTATTGTTTTATATAAACTTAGGGCTAGTTTGTTTGCAGTAAACCATTTACAGAACTGAATTGCCCATGCATAAAAATTATCAAAATCTATGTCAGAAATTACGATACTAGTGTCATCATCAAATATTATGTTCTGATAAGGTTCTTATCGCTGAAGGAACTTCACTTATTTAAGTTGTGACCCTAGCAGAACTCAACTTGTCACTATTTCCAGAGTGGAGAAGTTTGAATCTTTATAGGGTGAGCGATTTAATTTTTAAGTGCTTCATACATTACAATAAAATTATTACAGTTTCTGTGATACGACCCTGTAATTATTTGAGATTCAGTCATTATTTACAGTGTTTTGATAGAACCACAAAACCAGGTTATTTGGAAATCATCACTATCACAGCGTTTGTTTTAGTACCCGACTATCTGATATGTGATTATCGTTACAGTTTCTGTACCACTACCAGGCTACAATTTAAGTCAATTTTAATATTTAGGCTTGACTCTTAATAGGATAGCTATGGTATGCATATAAGCTGTGTGTACCTCACTTAAATGACACTGAGTAACAAACCACTGAAGTTTATGGTGCAGAGTTATTTTTTAATAGTTGGTAGAAACTCAACTGGTCAGAAAATTCCCTACTTTTATTGTAAATGAAATTGTATTGCTGTGTTAACAAACGTAGCAATACTGCATCTTTAAACACGGAGTGAATTTAATCACAATACAAGTCTAATATGCAGAAAATCGTATGGAAACACTCACTCTGTTCACATATACTGAAATATATTTTACATCTTATAACAAAGAGCAGAGCATGTTAATCATATTAGCCCAGCTAACACTCAGAAAGACAATTTCGGTACTTGTGGGTTATCGAGACACATTGCTTTAAAAGTAGGTTAGGTTGTCATTTATTGAAATAAAATATAATAACTTTCAAGTATATGTCATTTATCCACACACATTAACCTAACCTAACCTATTTTTAAAGCGATGTGTCCCGATAACCCACAAGTACCCAAGTCCTGTATATCTGTATCAGCTATTCATAATTTGTAATGTAAATTTGAATACATAATAGATCACAGAGAAGAATGAATTATTCATATGTTACAGGCAGCGGAGGAGAGATGAAGTATGGGCGCCAGCGTGTTTGGGGCACCATTGGGTTTGGTATAACAGCATTAGTTGCAGGTTTCGCTATAGACTGGTGGTCTGCCGGGAGTCCCACGAAAGACTACACCCCCGCATTTATTGTAGTGTTGGTATTTGCTGTCATGGACATAGTGTGTTGTTCTCATGTCAAGGTAAGGTACTGACTGATCTGGGGATGGTAAAATTTCATTCGCTTAATCCAAATAGTGCGTGAAAATGGGGATATAAAATTTCCAGACTCAAAACACTACTTCGTAGAGAGTAAAGAAAATAAAATCTATCACATTTTTCTTGTTTCAGCTGCCACCCATTCCCCGCTCTGACAATATTTTGCGAGATGTCGGACAACTCCTGAAGCACAAACATATTATCGTATTCCTCGTATTTGCGACACTAGCAGGAGTAATGGATAGTTTCATTATCTATTTTCTATTCTGGTGAGTAAAGATTAGGTACTATTAACTCTTTATGGACGACATATTAACATGACATGGCTCTGTTCCAGTGGAGTGCTAGTGACACACCGCAACATCACAGAATTTGTGTGATTTCGGTTCTTTGGGATGAGCCCTGTTGAATTTTAGCCAGTGTTTTGGTAAACACTGCAGTTGCCATTTTCAGGGTGAATGTATATTGGTTGGGTATGTGATTAATCTCTTTTTTGTCATCAATACTCCCTGAACCTATGAATGAAATGGAGTAATTCACGTATACTGTGTTTACTCCGATAATTCTTGCACTTATTTTCCGTATTTTTGTGATCGAAAACTGGGATTATTTATACGAAGAAGAATTTATACAAGCCTTTTAACGACAAAATGCATTTCCTGTTACCAAGAATAATACACAATATTTTCATATCAGTTGTTTTATATAGCTACAAATCTTGACTTACCTACCACGTTATGACGTTATTCATCGCTATTGTCTTGGGGAACTGATGTCTTTCGCCGGTTCCAACACCCCTTTTCGCGTCATTTTCGTTTCCAACCTATATGTCGTCCACACTTCCATCAAGAGCGTTCGTAATCCGTTTTTAAAAAGTTCTTCTTAATAATTCTCGTCGACAGCATGTTCCACACTCCTACTATCCAGTTACACATTATTTGAATCGACAGTGTTCCTAGCTTTCCTGTCGGAGTCAACTCATGCCCACCTTTTGCCATCCACTGCGTGTACTATCTTTTAACATTGCTCTTGAAGGACATGGTGACACTCCAAGTGGCTGTAAAATTGACGTTTACCCTTCAGATAAGTTTTCATTTCCGCAAGGATTATATTCGAGTCATCCGCCAAATGCCTGCGAAAACTATCGAACATAAGCAGAGGTCACCGAAGCAATGAACCAACTAGGTTTTGGGTTTTAAATATCGCTCACGGCGACATCTTTTTTCCGTCCGCAGTTATTGCGAGCATCACAGAGCAACGTTGCCTTTTGCTCACTTACATGGATGATTGTACTGTTTCCTCTTTGCCTTAGATTGTCGTGTTAGTCGGCACATCAAAGTACAATGAAGTTTGATCCGCGTTGCCTATTTGTGATAACAAGTAGCTGTTGTATTTTCTCAGTCAGATTACAAATTTATGAAATAGTATGATCTCGTCATGAAAAATCTTTTGGCATTCATTGGCTTAGCGACGTTTGTCTTCTAAGTGATGGTTCTTTACTCTTCATAAAGCGAAACATCCAGCATCTGCTTGCTTTAAATTGTGAAGGGCTGATGCCCTGCCTTGTCATCTTAAATTTAAGGGAATATTCCACTTTTCGGTCTTCGAAATACATTCTTGGATTTCTTCGTAGTTTGTAGAACAGCATGTTTCTGCTTCCTCCAGTAGCGCACCTTCAAAATCGTGAATCTGCTCTAGAACAAAATAAATGCTTAAAATATTCAAGTATTTTTTTCTTTTTCATTTCACAGTGCAAAATGAGGGTGAGTGAATTATTGCGGGCGTGAATACAGTATTTTCATTCCTAACATTAATAGTACTGAGTTTCTTAAGCCTTTACAGGCAGTGTATATTTAAATATTTTATTATAACTCTCCCACTAATCCTTTTACTAAATTAAAAGTCAATTTCTATCCTTTACTTTTCTTCCTTCTCACTGCACAAAATAAAATCAGATGTTGGATTATATTGGAACAACAACAAATCAAAATTACAAGCTGTAGCACTGAATTCCACTAAACAAACCACGAATAATATAACACAAGACCGTATCACAAAACTGTAACTCAACTACACGGACACACACATTTCCAATACAATAGAATATATGAGTGATTTAGATTTAAATGCTAATATTATTATATTAATTTATCTTAATTTATCATGACACGTTATTAACTATTAAACAGTGAATCAATCATGGTACAAATTTAGATACCCCTTCAAAGGTAAAAGAACATGAGATGTGTGGTTTTCACAGCAGTTAAGAACTTACAAGGTAATTCACACAGCATCTTTAATCAGAAGAACATCTCTTTATTTCGAAAATCAAATGAAACCCATAAATATACTTTGTAGGTGAGATGCTAAATTACTGAACATCTAAGGAGGTTATAAATGGTCAGAAAAGTTGTCTAGATATGGCAGACAGATACTTACAGAATTTTGGTGGGGAAACTTCTTGGGAAAGCCATCTTGGAAGATTGAAAATAAGATTGCAGATCTAAGAGAGATGGATAATGAAGGGTGGGGGGTGGGTAGGACTGTCATTGGATCATCAAGTACCCATTGTCAGTATGATTGTTTTTTGTGAAGGTACTTGGAAGATCTGGCACAAGTCACAGGTGACATGGAAAACATAAAACTGCTGGAAGGGATTACAGTTGCTGTGGAAACTCTCGTTGGAGAAGTTATATTCTTTATGTTGTCAGGTTAGTCAATATTCTAATGATAAAAGTTTCATGAATGTCTAGCACCTTAAAGCCCAATGGTAACTATACGTACCACCTGCTTTATCAACCAACAACTCTGCATTTTTGTATGATTCTCTGTGTTAACAGTGATTATTTCTGTAAACAGCATAAGTGGTCGATATTTTTTAATGATTGTGTTTTCTTTGATGTTTGGACTGATTCTTGAAAATTATGTAAACACGCTTCGGCTTCTAAGGAGTAGCCTCTGGTTTCAAAGAGTCAGATTTACAGAAAATGAAATAATACAAAAATAAGAGGATCGATGCGGGCGCCTTCTGCTGAGAAATTTAGGCAAAAGCATGCTGAAGCCGACATTCCAGGGGAGCTGAAGGCCTTGCAAATCTCGTATATGAAAATGATGCGGCTGACGAAATCACATTGTCAGATGGCCGGTGTGGTTGCAGTAAGTGGAAAGTGGCAAAGGGCTCGGACTTGAAGCACGTTGTCCAGGACAGCCGCATGATCAAGGCCCTGTTTAGTCCTACTCAAACCGCTACTTTATCCGATCTGGGCAAGAGGAACGAGTGGCCAATACGAGGTCGCTGCAACCGAGTGCTGCTGATGGAAGCCCAATCACCTCACTCCAAGGATGATGGCACGGCATCTTCCACCCCACCGAGTCTGTTGTCTCTCTTGTGTGATAGCCAATGTCCTCGTGAATCTTCCTACCGATTGCTGTGTAGAGCTGACTCGTCTTCTGCCAACAAGGAAAGCTGGCCCACGAGCTGTTCTAAAGACCACCACGTTCTTCATAGTCGAATACAAAGCCTTCCTGCTGGCTTATTGGAAAGCTGACGGGGTTACGGTAAGAAAGTTGAACTGGACCAGAGCCTTCCTGCTGGCTTATTGGAAAGCTGGTAAGAAAGTTGAACTGGACCAGCTGTTCACTGAACAGGGTGACATCTGCCTCCTGAACGAGACGCACCTATAGTTGGATCAGACTGCAAGTAGCGACCTAACTGACGCCATTACGTCCCCTGACCGAGTGTCTGAGCAGAGGATTCACCCTCTTAATGGCAAGTAATCTCATTGCGAATCACCCGAAATGGATTTATAGGGGACCATAGCCAGTGGCTCGCTCCTCACGCTTCATTATGGTAACAGAAACGCCTCAAAATGAGCCCATTTGAGCTATCCAGCTGGACAGAAGTTGAAATTCAAGAGCACATTAAAATTTGTATTGTCGAGTCTCCTCACTTTCACATATTCGGGTGCAGTGTATTTCTTTACCTGTATCCATACCATATTTCACAGTCTTAACTACAGTAGTTCATCAAATATCATTATAAAACAAAAGAGTATTATATATTTCACATGGTGGCCATGTTGCTGTTTTATATACTTAGTACATGAAAGTAAACTTCTGTTTTATGGATGTATAACCACACAATAGGTTTGGATTCTGCATTAAATGACATTAGAATTGCTCCTAACTCGGGAATGCGTAAACTGTTGGTTTTAAGGTGGTGGTAATACAGAAAATATGAATGGGGGATGAACATTTCTATGAAAAAATTCGAAACATAATACAGGGGGCAGATTACATGTGATCTTAACAATGTGCCAGAGTTTCCTTATTTATTTCATTTTACTAGAAACTCTTAATGTTTTCTTTCTTTAGGTAAAATTCTGAAGAAACTAGGATATGGGCACTCTCTTACATTCTGCTTCATGGCATACTCCCTACGCTTGGGTCTCATTTCTCTGATTCAATCTCCTTGGTGGGTATTGCCTGTAGAGCTGTTTATGCAGGGACCGACATACGCCATGTGCTACACCACCATAGTTGCATACGCGAGTGCCGTAGCACCCCCAGGAACATCTGCCACAATGCAGGGTCTCGTTGCAGGCATGGACGATGGCTTTGGTGAGTTCAATGCTGGGCAGGACATACACCACATCTAACTGCTATATAAAGATTAATAATGCTAAATCAAGTGAAGAATTTGAATTATAAAACAAAATGATAGGTTGCGTATGTACTG
>NW_019060376.1:323466-334008 GCF_000696155.1 Zootermopsis nevadensis | reverse complement strand
AAAATTTGCCTGGAAGGAAAGAGGAAAACCCATGATGACATCTACACCTGGCTCTACCAAGTGTTCTCCTTTCTTCAGGGATTTCAACAAAAATGTTGCCTCATGTACGACACGTACTCCAGTCACCTCATTCACCCATAATAATATTACTTTTATGAAGCTCAATATTTTATCTTCTCCTGTCACTTCATCCAAACATTCTTCTCAGCACTCTGTTTGCAAATATTACTTTTATGAAGCTCAATATTTTATTTTCTCCTGTCACGTCATCCAAACATTCTACTATTTATGCAGGGTATGCCATGGGAAGTTTGATTGGTGGAGTGCTATACCATGAAGTGGGAGGCAGAATGGCGCTCGTAATCTTCTGCGCCATGTCCTTGTTGTGTAGCGTGACACATTTTGTGCTCTATGAATGCGTTCTCAAACACACAATGCTGCCTGCAGGTACGGTACATTCATGTTGAAAATAGGTTACGAGTCACTGAGATAAGACAGTAGAGGAAAGATGTAATTGACACGTATTTCTGTTGATGGTAAAACACAGACATATTTCATTAAAACTGAAAAAAATCTTTAAATAATTCTTTTTGACTAAGTATTTTTTGGATTAAGCATTATAGCGAGTATGATCTGAGGTTTTCACGGCAGAGAGGACACAGACGGCTGTCTCCTTACTCTTGTGCCAGGCTACGGGGCACTAAAACAGCGACCTACGCGTTAAACTGTTATTTGTCACTTGTTACAGGATGTAGCCCTGAAGCTGAATACAAGCCTCCACACGACGCAATTCAGGCAACTGAAGAGGCTACAGGTTCGAACAATTCGTGACAAGAAAAGTTATAGTACAAAATCTATGATAACGAGACCAACGCTCAAGTATTGAGAAGTCCAGACATTAGCATTCAGTGAGACGAATATACAGCTGAACATTAATATTCTGAATAAAATATCAAATGTCTGTCAATAATATACATATATTTAGTTTCCTCAAAGCTTAGACCGTAATGTTTAAAGCTTATATAACAATTTAAAGACATCTATTGGAGAAAGAGAAGTATTTCAAAGACTGGCTCCGCAGATAGTCAATATTCTTACTAGCAGATGATTATGATACTGACATATCTGATAGCTGAAATATGTGAAGTGAGAATGTTGATGGTTCTATAATAAGATTGAGAAGCTGAGGTAGAAACTTTTGTTGATACGACTAGTCAGAACGGAGAATGATTTAACAATACGCATATAATTATTCTGTTACTTTATCCATTGCTTAGGTGTTTTTTAATTTAAGCAGTGTTTCAGAAGCTATGAGATGGCACAACGCTACTATGCCAGGTCCATTGGTAAAGCCAATCTCAGCTTCAGACCAAGTTAAGGGGCCCAAAAAAGTAGGGTTTTGTCCTATCATTGGTCACCCAATGATTGAAGGGGAATGAACTTCCAAAACAAGGTTTTTAAAGTTGTTATTAGAGGTCCCGCTATTGATAATTTAGTTATATGGCGTTTAAAGAGGCAGAGAACATTTTTTGATAAAGGAACATGTAAATGCTATTAAATGATACTTGTACTTTCCTAGTTCTCGTTAATCTTTTCAAGGAACCTAGACCTATACAGACTCTTTGACATTCCTGATTCCAATATAATGTCCATTTTTCATTGCTTAAGTTATTCAAAAGAATCCATCCTTGTTCAAAGTTATGCACAGTTTGTGCAAACAGCAAACAACCTATAACAAAATAGCTTTTCAAACCTACCGGAAACCTTAATTTAGAGTATGGTATAATTTAAATAAAGCAAAATTATTAGATAAGATGGTTCTTTATTTAGTTATATAACCTGAAAACTTACAAACATTTCATAAAGACACTTAAGCTCACTGTATACAACTTAATGGAAAACACATTTGTGTACAACAAACTCAATGTGAACATGAAGAACCATTCTAAATCAGGGAATATAAACATCAAATATCAAAGCATTGCACTCGGAACAGCAGAAAAAACTTTCTAGGGATAGAACGGAAAGAAGAAGACCTCTATCGACCACCAGAAGCCACCAAGACGCACAACTTAAGAAGCAATCACATCCACTGTTCTTAAAACTTTATTATTGAATGTACGAAATAAATTCGCACAATAATAAATCATTTTTCAACTTAAGAGCATTTTACAGTATTACAAACAACTTTTGATATCTACAAACATCGAAAATAACGTTGCTTAAAATAAGTTTCATGCCAGCCTATTCTTTCAAACTCTCGTGCAGCCGAGGGGAAATATTTTTATAAACAATAATTAACTCAGAAAAATGAGCGTTGTTCACAAATTCCTGTGCCCTCTGCGTTAAAGGGCATCAATTACCTAACGAAATTAAACAGTCATTTTTTCATGACTGGATGTACACCCCTATGTGTCACAGAAAACTACAATTTGGCAATCCCTTGTTTCTATGGCAGCAGAGTGAAAATTCTCTAGTGGCGAGCGTTATTCACTCGGCCAGATCATTTCCATTACGACATTCAATTTCCGCCGTACGTCATCTAACGTCTGATTTAATTACGTGTTACAGGAAAGGAAAACTCGAAATAAACCCAAACAAATACACCTTACGTACTAATAACAAGTGGCTACGTAGGACAAAGCTTAGGAAGTACTTCACACTTATCACCATTAATAATTTACAATATGACTAGAATTCCACTACATCTGAGAGAGAGGAAAAGGACAAATGGAATGTCTCGGCAACGAAGAGAAGGAAAATCTTCGCATCAGAACTCTTTTAACCGCAACCGGGAACAATGTACGAATCTGCTGATTAGATATATAACACGTGCTGCCACTGAATGTACTCTTGACCTAAAGCTTGGAGGACTAATGAACAATCACACCAAGTAGAAAAGCACGACACTGCTACCAATGTAAAAAAACAATCATATGATCAGTGATACACCTTCACGTACGTACACGTAACCACAGTCACGCAAGCAAATCTTTCGCACACTCGCATAAAAAAAGTCTCAGCCTGAAAGACCACAAAGCAGAAAAAAGAAATGAACTAAATCATAATTGAATACATAAAAAAAAACTAGTTTTCTACAGCAGCGAAATACAAAGAAACGACGCCACTTTGTACTCGAGGCATGTCAGCCCCACATACATATATCAAAACAACAGGAGAATCCCTGTCCTATCTTCTTTGGTTAGAAACAATTATTGTGAAGTCATATTACGACGCAAACGCGAACCGCCTTCACATTTGTGCACGGTGTCACTGACCAGCGCCTTCAGTTATTGACTCATTAAATTAACATGCCGAGATGTGCTTAATCTCCGCAGTAATACGATCCCATCACGACAACGCACAGAAGACAGCTTCGTATACAACGAAAGTGAACCTACGAATGCGGAGGATTCCTCTAGACCATTCCAACTCAACGTTCTACCATCTTAGATGGGACGACTGTTTACGGAAGCCCAATCTTTGGCTGCTCGTACAAGACGCGAATACTTAAAATGTCCTTGATAATTAACCACGTGTTAAAATAAATTAATTCCAACTTGGATGAAATTCCGGCTGAGATTATTCTAAAAATGCAGTCTCGAGACGTGGTTTAAAATGGGCACATGCATGTTTATTCCAGCCTGCGAAGCGTAATTCCAAAATAAGAGACGCCAGACAAAACATACAATTAGGCTAATTTTAACGTGAAAACCGCAGACTGTCAGTCCGGTCTGTGCATCCGACACTGATTCAACTGTAACCATACACATCTCAACATCACAATTTGGTCTTGTGACAACCTTCGTTACGTGATTACATCCTTAATGTTGGAATGTTCTGTCAAGTCCTTGTGTCTAAACTCCCTTCGGCCAAGTTATACCCAGCTCAGATCTAGCGTTCTTCCCTTCTTGAATGCCGCTGAACGACTGCTCAATGTAAACTTGAAGACATTACATATTTATACCACAAACTGGAAGGACATCTCTTCTTGTGACTGCGCTACACTTACCCTGCTCCCAGGTGTGGAGGCAAAGGTTGCTGGGTGTGGAGGCCAAGGCCCGCTATCAGGATTTGTAGGTTCGGATCACGTCGCGTATGACGGCCCTGCAGAGCGGGCAGTGGCCACCGCCCTTGCCCCTCCACTGTTGGACGGCACACTCGTAGCACATGCACATGTGACCGCACATGTACAAAACACTGTCAATAGGACGCTCATAGCAAATTGTACATTCAGTTCCACTACCCCCTGTAGCAGCTGTTGCATCTGCCCACTGCTGCATCGTTGCTGTCGAGTCCAGAGTAGAATAGGACGTAGCTGACACAGGCTGGAAATTCAGAGAAATAATATGTAAAACATTTTTGATTCTTGAACAAAAAACGTACGAGAAAAATTAGTTTTCCAGTTAAGAGAGAGGCATTCATGATAAAATTTTAAAAATTCCTTGCAGCAATAAATTTCATGTTTTTTTTCTTTTTGGGCGGTTTGGGGGGGGGGGGAACTAATTTTGAAATTTATATGTATATACACTGAATCAGTTGCATTACGAGTTATCCGTGCGTTGATAATTATGTTGGTGTTACAGTGTATTTCCATTATTCCTTACGCTGTGTTATCTGAATATGGAACTTTGTCCCTCACTCCAAGGGTAGAAGATTGAGGGTGTTAGGAGAATATTTGGAACTAAGACAGACGATGAGGAAGGTGGAGAAAAATGAATGAGGAACACCATAAATTATACAGTTCACCAAATATTAATGGGTTGATGAAATCAAGGCAGGTGAGGTGAGACACGAGAAGGGCACATGAAATTTTTGTCACATAACCTGAAGAGAAGAGACCAGTTCGGAGAATAGGCAAAAACAAGGGATAATACAAAATTTTATTCATGTCGTCAGGTGTGCAAACCGAACGCGGATGTCCTGGTGGTTTACGATCCTTCACTGATCCATCTCGATGCCATTTTGACACATACAATAGCAGAGAATTTAAACTGGGTGCACCGCGTCTTCGACACCGTAGTCGAAAACTGCACTGTGAAGCACTGACCAGGGCTCCATCTAAACTAAACACTAAACAACGCTCTGTCCGATGAATGCCGCTCCAGAAGCGCCATGTAGCGGAAAGCTGATTTACTAGGTTTTAAAAATCGTCTAAGTATATCTGGCAGAGCCTGTATTTGACATGGAAAATTACAGGTACTCTCACGAAAGTACACGGTACAGAAACAGCACAGAGAGAGACCCAGATATGACCCACAGAAACCTAAGAACGGGGTATTCAGAATATACAAAGAGAAATACAAAAACGATTAAAATTACTCCACTCACCTCAATGTAGGTGTGACTGTAAGTAGAAAGCAGAGTGCCTGAGGAAGAGGGTTGAAGATCGACAGGTACTGAAGGTTGTGACGACTGCATGTGATGCTGAGTTGTCACTGCAGGCAACGCGCTCTGATGCTGATGTTGATTCTGCTGATTCTGTTGGTTGAGGTAGTTTGAATGGGCCGGTGGGAGATTTACTACAAGAGAGATGCCACCGCCCACTGACGGCTGGTACTGGACCAACTCGGCGGTAGCTGTCGGAGGCGGCGTGGGCCCGGCGCAGCAGAACCGCTGCGACACCGACACTGGAACTGGCACGCTGTTAGGCTGTCCGTGACCTTCCAATGAGACGCCGTTGTTGCTGTTTGTGCCATTACTCATGCTGCAGGGCAAATTCACACGGAGTCGCCCCGCTACTAGGGAAGGATCGATCGCTCTTGGCGGAGGAGACGAATTTCTTGACCCTATAATGGTAAACATTCAAGATTAGTACAATCATACACGAAATAAATGAAGCCTTGTTTCATTTAAATTAATTATAATAACCAGTTCCTTGTTTCATTTAAATTAATTATAATAATAACCAGTTTGCCTCACTGCATACCGTCAATGAGTAACTCAACCGAAAACAATTACAAATTACAATAACAAGTAATAAGAAATGATTTTCATTTGTAATAAAAATTAAAATAGTTGAGCGCGAGGTTCTTAATGAAATTAAGGATGAATAAATTCAATTAACTCTTATTTGATTCAAGGACTGTTATTTTGCTATCCGCCACAAAAACACCACTGAAAATTAAACAATTATTTGACATTCTTATATGGTCAAAGAGAAGAAAAATAAACTTTAAACCACTTTTTGAAAAAAGTAACAAGGAATATATTTAGACAAAACAGAGATGTAGAAAGGGGAACATAGGAGACTGCTTGGTCAGAGTTCTGGAGAGGAAAAATGATATTAGCAACCCCAAGCTTCCCATAATTTATATTTGGTGCCAAAATTTGTCGCCCAGATTACCCTTTGGCAAAACTTGGTTAAAAATTAGTCCCATTTTATTAGAAGAGACAAAAATGAGAGCGGTTAATATACAAAATGAATGCAAATGCTGCACTTTCAAAATATTCAGTTTTTGAGTTTTAAGTTCTACAATTTTTCACTCAGTTTTTGTAGAAGGCAAATTAACAATTTATGATTTAACTAATAAGGAATAGGAAGGCAGGAGTCTTAAGGCAAATACAACAGCAACTGACCTGAAGATGAATGGGGATGGTGCGGCTCGACACAGCTGCCAAGTATACGAACTTTCTGCGTGCTGCCATACACATCAAAGAACGCCCATAGCTGTAGCGTCTGGTCCACATGCATGAACACCAACGGTGCACTACCATTCTTCGAGAACTGGACTTCACCTGCAACATTTAACAAACATACAGAATTGTTTGGAAGACAAAATCATGACAATGGCGAAGCGCATACGTAAAACTTTGTCGTACAAATATTCCGTCTGTAAAACCTGTGAAAATAATTAAAGATATGAGCAGAAATCACCTCCTCACATATAAACCTACATTATTTACACTTTGCAATCGTATGTTCCACAATCCCCACTTCAGAAATGTTTGTCGTCGACGCGAGTCTGGAAATATCCACCGACAGTTTCTCCGATGCACTCCTGCTGTATATGAGCAGTTCATTGAACTTCACGTACTACCTGAAGTTTGAGAATTACTCTCTTCTGAATATCGCTTTCTACTTGTACCATTAAAATAAAAAGAAATGACTGGAAATGTGAAGGAATACAAAAGTGAATACTGATAATATCGTAACTTTTTGGATGAATTCAATAGTAGAGATGAGGATTCTCCAGCCTGAGAAAGTGAACACAAAGATAATACTAACACAAGTGAAGTCAGTAAACATAGAAATTACATTGGGAAAGCTAATGGCGACTTGAAGAAGGCATATGGTAACTCTGACTCAGAATTTTCTAAAAAACCACACAGCCTAGAAAAGGGTTTCAAGCCTACAGTATGTGAGCAACCTAATTCCCCGTTACAATTTTTAATTATACATTTTTTGACATAACAAAGGTCCCGCGCGGTCTGAGGCATCATGATTCGGACTGGCGATACGGAATGCGCGCTGGTTCGAGTCTCGGGGGAGAAGAAATTTTCTCATGAGCTTTCGACCACCAGTGTCTGGGACCGGAGCCAACCCAGCATCGTGAGGAAATTGAGGAGCTACAATGAGTAGCGTAATCCGGTCAGGAAAGCTAGCAATGGCTGGGGGTTCGTCGTCCTGACCACACGTCACCCTGTATCTGGTTGGATGATCGTTCACCTCTGCTTAGGCCAGCTAGTCGGCTTTGGCTCTCTGGAGCTGCTACGCCACGGATTTAATTTAATTTGACAAACCAAAACAGAAAATTCAAAAGCATATACCACTCTTAGAAAGAAGACTTTAAGTGACTTGGAATGTTGTTAACCCTGACACAGCTCAAATCATTTCTTGATGTCATTCTTAATAAGAGCATCAATCTGAAATGAGAACTTAAAATTCACGATGTGGCTGACTATACAGAGTGAAAATTTGGTAACCTCCGAGTTCCTGTTTCAGTTGAAGAGACTGCAATGAGTTTCAAGCGCTACAACCCAGAAACCCAGTTATTATGCATATGTAGCACGTCTTCCTTCCATGACAAGTATCTCGCCACAAGATTAGTGACGTAGATGTGTGAAGAGTTTCCCCGAACATCAATGCCACTGCGAGCTACGTCGACAATTACCAGATTTTATACAAGCTGCAACCAGGCAGCATTTAAAAGGGGCGTGCAAACAGAAAAGGTCTCCTGAGCCACAGCCCCAACTGTTGTAAAAATATTTTCTCTTGCAAGGCAGGACAAAAGGACCATATCCTTGCCTGAGAATGGAGAAATTCGGACCCAAAAACAAGGAAGACTGTGGAGCACATCACCAACAACACAGCAACATGGAAAGGGTAGACACTGCCGACCATTCACAAGAACGCGGAGCTTTGGAAGAATCTCGAAGAAAGACAGAAGAAGGTGGTGTGTGTTGTTGTTTTTCTTCAAAATATCTGTTTTAACCCAAATCTGATGCAAATCATCGCCCAAAAACAGATTAGTGATATTCTAAAAGTTACAAACAATTGCCGATTCATAACATTGAAGTTAAGCGAGGCATTATTTACAGTCTGAGGTAAAGTGAATGCATGACAGAGACTAAAAGGAGTAACGGCAATACTGGAACATCTTCATTGCGTGATCGGCACTGTTAATACATGGTCACGCTGTACCAAAAGACCGTGCTACAAAGATACAAACCTGTATGTGTCACGCAGAATGACAGTTCATCTCCTCGCTGAGGAAAACTGGCAACGTCTTTGCTGACTACCCAGTACTCAGGCCGGTCTAGGAGGAGGTCAGCGTCGTCTGGAAGATCTGCTCCCTGGATCGTGGCAGGGTCACAAGACGTTAGGCCAAACGCTAATGCTCCGACATACATGGGTTCTGTGGCCAGAACTTGTATCACAATTTTTTCGCCAAGCTGGATAGGTCGCGCGGTAAACACGTAGCCGTGGCAGAATTCTGTGTCTGTGCGACTGGCGATACAGCGATCGTTGCTCAGCCTTATGTTGCGACCACGCGTCCTGTAACAATTTACAAGAATCTCAGTCATCTGATCCAGTTCTTGCTACTCCGCTGCTCCCTTTTAATCCGTCCGTCTAAAACTGGCAAATTCGGCACGAGCACAGGTTAGGTTAGTAACATTGAAAGCAGTGAAAGTAAATACAAAGCAGGATGTCCTTGGATTTCCTAGAAAATATCCTGAGGGTATTGGTTTCTCCATTGTAAACGATGAAATATACAAGAAGGCTTTGACACATATGCTCATGGACAATCATGAAGAATATTTTTTAGTCATTACCGGCGTAGCTCAGTCAGTATAGTGACTGGCTACGGACTGGGCGGCCGGGGTTCGATCCCCGACGGGGGCAGAGGATTTTTCCTCTAGCCTCTGCGTCCAGACCGACTCTGGGGCCCACCCAGCCTCCTCTACAATGGGTACCGGGGTCCTTTCCCTGGGGGTAAAGCGTGGTCAGGGCGTGACGCTGACCACTAACCCCATCTAGTGCCGAGGTCAAGAATGAGTAGGAGCTATACCTCCACTCCCCCCCAAGCGCCTACATGGCGTATAGTGGGACAGCTTTACTTTTTACTTTTACTGTTTTGTGACATAACTCAAACTTACTCAAAATATCTTAATTTTAGCAACAAGTTCCATATTCAAAATTTATTAATAAGATAACCGTAAGACAAAAGTGGCAGTGGAACCACGGCTCTGGAGAATCTGACGTAAATATGTCTCTGTATTGTTGTTACCTAGGAAACTTGAGTATGACATTAAACTAAACCCCCCTTGGGGGGGGTCCACTTAAACCACTTGTCGAGTAAACATGACGTTCCCTAGGTAACCATTGTTGTCGATTTGTTGATACGGATCTTACACATTTTCCTTTCACCTTTTTGCCGAATGACCCTTCCATACAGACGTATTTACGTCAAAATGCATCGTTAACTGTAATCTTGTAATGTTTGTATAATGGAGTATTAATCAAATAAGTAAGCCAACGTTTTATCGTATCTTTCTTCACAATTCCTACCAGGTACATAGATTTGAGAATCAAGTTTTTCTTTATATGGACGTTGAAACTGTAATCATCGTCCAATTCTCTAGGTAGTAGCGTTACCATATTATTAACATCTACTGGAACATTGATAACTTGTCCCAGTATCCCAAATGCACCCAATTGATGTCTTAACCTCCTGATTTGCATAAATGGAAGTCTAGGGGATATTAATCTTTCGCTTACGCAATCTAGAGGAGGCAAATCAGTGGGGAATGGCGGATACACAAATCCATTACTCCTAGACAATATAGGTATTTACTGCTTATTTAAAGATACCTTAAATTGGGATACATTTTCATTTACAAACTCCGTACCAAATATATCTAAATGGCTATCAGTAACTTGTTTCAAATTTTTTCAAACCATAACCGATCACATACATTGCAAGCGTATCCAAATCTATTTTCATTAAAATGCTTATGAACACAGCGAGAACAAGATAAAGCTAAGGCAAAAGGCAAAGGTGTCCGTATGTTGAACCTAAACACAATGACACGTATATG
>NW_019060376.1:273987-288360 GCF_000696155.1 Zootermopsis nevadensis | reverse complement strand
CTTTGGACACTGCCGACAACATCGACTATAACATTCAGAAGTTGGTAGTCTGATCGTGGTCACACAATCTTTTGTTCTTCACGCAAAAGACGAGACAGATATAAAAATATTTTTACAAAATTCCTTTTGGGCACGGCAGGACGAAATACTCGTGCAAAGTCAGAAACAGAGTAAGTCTACCTTGAAGGTGACCAGGTTCAGGAACGGCTAGTGATTTTTTTTACACCGGATATCCGCTATTTAAATGTCACAAAGCTCCAATCTTTATTTCGCATTTACACGAGAGTTCAATAATCTCACATGTCCCCAAGAGACTCTCTCAACAGACACATACACCGCTTTTGCTACAAAACGTCTCGGTTTAAGCGCATTATCAATTTATAACGAATTAAACCAAAACTTGCTTAGCTGATATTCATCTGTTGCACGCTAACTCGAAGGAAATTAAGAACACTCCGTGTGGAGAGACGCGATGCGTTGCTATGAGATTACTCAGCACAGCCTTCGTAATATAAAAGACCATTAAAAGGACTCCCTAAAGGGATACCAATGTAATAAACGGTACTTCACCAGTGGGGTAGTGTGCACACGGAGGGCTGTCAAGTACGAGTACCCCCTCCCCTCGATAAACGGATAAAATGAAGGAGAAGCCAAATAACGGAGTTTTACTGACACGAAGTTTCCTGAGGTGCAATACCGGGCTATGACCTAATCCGCGAACGTATCACATGACTACGAGGTGCGATCGGAAAGTTTCAAGACTGCGCGTATAAAAACCCGTACACTTATCTCAGGTATTAAATTCATCCATCACCCTCGAAGTAGTTCCCCTGGGAGTGAACACAACGACCCCGGCGCCGCTGCCAAGCCTGGAAGCATCCCTGGAAATCTTTCTTTGTCAGCCTGTCAAGCACCATCTGCGATTCTGCCTGAATCTCTTCTATCGTCTCAAATCTCCTTCCCTTGAATTTTCATCTTTCGGAAGAGGAAGAAGTCACACGGAGCTAAATCCGGCGAATAAGGAGGGTGCAGGATGACGGCCATGGTGTTTGAGGCCAAAAACTGCCGAACTTTGAGGGCGGTGTGCGCTGGCGCGTTGTCATGATGCGTCGCATGTGGAGTTCTTCCTTTAGAATCAGCTGACAGGTCCCATAGCCTATCCCAACAATGTCGCACAAGTCGTTGATGGTACGACGACGATCTTCGTAACATTTTCGGGCGTTGTGCTCGAAGATGGTCGTCCAGAACGCTCGTCATCATCGACAGAGGTTCGGCCATTTTTAAAACGTGAATGCCACACAAAAGTTGGTGCACGACCCATTGCGGACTCCCCAAATGCTATGAATTTAATACCTGAGATAAGTGTACGGGTTTTTATACGCGCAGTCTGGAAACCTTCCGATCGCACCTCGTAAATGTGGAAAGTAACTTGACGGCGGAAGACCCGAGCGACCGTGACATTTACGTGCTAATTTTTGGACACCTCATCCAAAAACAACGTATAAACTCATAACATTTGTTGCTTAACAGGACAAATACACCCTTCGTGATATGAATTACTGTCCCGAAAAGAAAAAAAATGAGACAGAGAGGTGTATATTCCATGATACTATTAAAATAGGTCTCAAAGAACTAAAATGTGAAGATCTGGACCGGATAAGATCCATCGGAAAACTCTTGTGAACACGGATTACAACATTCGGGTTCAATAAAAGTCGAGCAATGTTTTAACTACACGAAAGAGTGGTAGTTCCTGCTCTATGAAGTCAGCTGATTTATTGTAGGTTATGTATAACAAACTTAAGTTTGAAAAACGTGCTTGAAAAGACAATAGACGAGTAATGATTGTCAAAATGGCGTTACTGTGTCCTTAGATATCACAGCCTTGTATCAGTAACATTCCTCACATTCCCTACGCATTATTCGTATTTGAGACACAACACAATCTTCTACAGCATAACTGTTTCACCAACATACAGTCGGCATATTCACCTACCGGCAGAATTAGGTACTAAAACTAATGCTGACAGAGCCACCTACCGCCAGTCGCTTAGTATCACGACAATCTCACGTAACGTTGAGACACATAATTTTCTTTTTAAAACTGCAGTTTCATCGAAATCCTACCACCGTACAAACTACGCATAATTTTATAAGTTCCTGTCTTCACATAAACGAATAAAAAAATAGTAAATCGCTCATTCAAATTCAAACCCAATAACTTTGACGATCCGTCAACTGTTCTCGAAGAATATGCATGTGGGCCTAATGAATGAATACTATTTCCGTTTCTAGATCTAAATTGTGGGAGAGTATTCAATTGCCCAAAAATACAAAAATTCTTAATTACACAAGATTTGTTCATAATGATGCATTTCCGCGGGAGTTTGTTTCATTCACACGACGTGCCAGCTGCCAGGTCCCAGACAATGAGAACGCAGAGGGTAGAAGGTAAGATCTAGAAGGTAGATCCAAGATCTACGTCTCCCACCAGGAATTAGTCTGACCTCGTCGCTAACAGGCAGGAAGTGATGATTATCCTTAGCTGCCCACATGAATTCAAAGCAACCGTCAGGCATCGTTTTAAGACTGACATTAACGCTAGAATTTAAACGTAGCAGCTGCAAACCTCAGATTTTAAAGTTACGTTACTGGCATCCAATCATCCTCTGTGGTATTTGTAAAGGAAAATCCACGGCCATTTTCATATTCAGATTTAATTTATATGGTCATATATTGATTTCTCATAAAAAGTAGACAAAATATGATATATTTTAATTGCAATAAACATATAAATAAATACAAATTGTGATGGATTTAGAACGTAACTTTCTACAAACATTTAACGAACATACCTAAGTTTTAAACTTCGGTATAGGAAAGTAATCACGGTGGTCTAGCGGTTAGAACGCTGGCCTTGTAATCCTGGGGTCTCGGGTTCGAATTTATAACTTGTGTTGGGCAAGGCCGTGGTCTAGGCAACACGGAGTTTTGCTCCGTGGCATCCCAACAATTACTCCATTCACACACAGAAGAAGGCAATGGCAAACCACTTCTGGATCATCTGCCAAGAACGTATATGAACAGGTCCCAGTCCGAGAAAAGGATGGAAGGATCCTGTTCATATGGACCTGTCGTCAGACAGAACACTAAATAAAATAAATATAGTAAAGTAAATCGAGAACACACGCCAAATTAGGTTAAATACCGTCAGAGACACGTACAGAACACGACAAAAATTTCATAATACCCTGTTCGGATTAAACATTAATAAATGCTACGAATTAAAGAAAAATCCTATTTGTAAAGAAAATTCTAAAAAGGCGAACACTTGACTGATGGTGAGATTTGAGGTTCTCACGGACGCGAGTACGAAAATGATAGTGTTCTGCTTCGCCTTGTAGTCTGGTAGAAATTTACCGACGTTTCAGAGGTGCTCATCGCTCTGATGGAGGACGAAAGCACCTCTGAAACGTCGATAACATCTACCAGACTATACGGCGGAACATACACAAGACATTCTTCATTTGTCAAATGCATTTCCCATTAATAATGGTCTGAGACACAGAGATGTTTTATCACCATTGCTTTTGATAATTTCTTTAGAATACGCGTTCAGGAAAGATCAAAGAATCAGAGCGATTATATGGGACACAACAGATAATGGCCTACGCTGGTGAAGTTAATTTGATGAGAAATGAGCACAACATTTTGACTGGACAGCCTGAAGGGAAAATACCACTCGGAAAAACCTAGACATAGAAGGGAAAATAATCGTGAAATGGTTTGGATGTAGATTGGAAAAATCTGGCTAATAACAAAACCCAGTATTTGTTAGGTTTTCAAGGACTTAATTTCGGGGAAAAGTAGAATGGCTATAAATTACAAGATATTACATTCAATAATGCTAATTACATGAATATTGGCCCCTTTTTTTTGTGTACATTCAATAATGCTAATTACATGAATCTTGGCCCTTTTTTTTTTGTAAAAAACCTTACGATGTTTTAAGAAATAAATCCTTTTCGTTATCTAATGAGGAACAAAACTTCTGCCAATTGTCTTCCAGATCTCAAACGTTCAACATCGCTAATGCATGCAATTGCAGTCCTCGCGATCATGTGTTAGCCTAAACACGAGCTCTCTCTTCAAAGCCGTCGCTTACCGAAACGTGTTCCCACCAATGTCTGGTTCACGTGAAGTCACGTGATTTCACTAGGTCACATGCACTTACGTGTACGCTCGTGAGTGCGTATGTATGTATATCACGACGTTCTTAACCAAGAAATATCCTAACTTCACACTTTCATAGGTCAAAGAATTCTTCTAGAATCTTTCTCAAAACATTTATATTTACGTAATTTATAAAGCCATCTTTCCTCCAAAGCAGCAGACCGCGTTTCGTAACCATAAAAAACAACTGGTTAATGTTTAAATGAAGCAGACCTCAAAAGCAAACATTTATGTCAGTTTTTTTTTCAAGATTCTGTAGTGCAGAAAAACTTTCAACGACAAACAAATCCATTCACTGTTGGGCTGCTATAAAAAACGTTCTCAGCGTCATATTTGTTGAATCCTGAAGATGAAAATAGTTTCGTCACAAAAGATTATGACGTCATAACGAATGGAAAAATACGACCGTTACATCGTGACTTTAATTTCAAATTAACGCAGAGGAATTTCACTTCAACTGATTCGAAGACCACAAATTTACAACGAGAACTATTTTATACAGAGTAGTTAAAAATAAACACAACTTTAGTTTATAATTTTAACATTAATGTCTTTGTTACAATTAAAATAACTGCTCTGCGATGAAACTTGTTCGAAAATGTCGACCCCAAACAGTCCCATGACAGTGAACATTCTGTATAAATAATTATAAGACGCAGATCGTGGATTTAAAGCGGACAAGTATACGTCTCGGAGTTCACATCTTGAATGGTCTACAGCGCTTCACTGCGCACGCCCAAAGGACAGGTCCGTAGTACGCATGCGCAGGTCCAGTGTCTTTCATGGCGCTGTTAAGCACGGACTAAAATCTCCTCAAATTCCGATCAATACAAGCATGAAACCAAATATTCCTTACTTCTATCTGCATAGTCATGTGACTTATTCTACGAAAATGATTTCACACAACAACACTTGCTAAGTCCCTTTCATGTCGTATTCGGAATAAATTAGGAATGCACAAGTCAGGCCTCTGCTACCAAAAGTACAAGGTACAGAATATTTCGACAGTTGTAAAACAGAACACACGAACAAATAAGTTTTACAAGGCCCACAATTTAAGAACGGCCTATGTCATCCAAACAATACAAGTTACTAATTTCAAATTCCATATTTGCTCAAATACATCGATTACAATTTATTACGGTCAATCACAGTCAATTGTTTTAATCAAGTTTCATGCCAGACCACTGGCCTCGAGAGTTTATTGAATTTAAGTCACTGAATTTCGTGGATGAATGTAAAAAATTCCCGCTATCCTGATCAGTTTCGTGGTTTTCCTCAGCCCCCCCCCCCAGTCTAATGAAAACATGCCACGATCGCCCAATCGCAAAATCATTCGATACAACTTATCAAATAACTCCATGGACCAGATGTATTCTTCCCAAGCTAATAGTCGCTCAGCCGGTCCAAAGGTTAATTACCGTGTTCACAAAAGCCCACAACAGGTTTCCATCCTCATCAAACAATACCCATCCATCGTTCCGTATAGGCCCACAGGAATATTCAATGTAACGCAAACATGCTTTATAGCTAAACGTCTTAAGTACAGATGACATCGAAAACTTCAAATTTCCGACTTACAAAATACGTATTTGAGGTGAAAATTCTTTACATCAAAATTCACGAGATTCGTGTTCAGTAACTTTTCCAGCTACTTCAGTCAAACGCTTTGAAATAACCTCGGAATACATCTCCTAACTTGTTACATTTCCATTACATCGCGTCCCAAAAACACGTTTACATAGCAGAAACTTTTGTATTGGACTCTCCGTTCCCATTCGACGGTATAAAAATTCTAACAGGAACATCGTCGTTAAATAACAATAATAAATCTACGGCCCATCATAACCCATCGACGATGATCCACGACCTTGACATATCTCTACAAAATTAGGGTTTATTGTGGAAGGTGTATCAGTGTAACCAACGTGATAACAAGACGGCAATGGATACAAATCTCCATTAAGATAATAAGTCTTTTCCGACAAAAACCTATTCGTAAATGCCTGCTACTGATTATAATGTATTATTTCTGTACTCGCAGATAGAATATACCGGGTGATTCAAAAAGGACTTTACAACTTTGAAAGTGTATAGAAATTTATTCAGAAGGGTTACAGAATCGGTTGAGGTGTCATTTTGTAGCAAAACAAATCAAGTTTGACTCACGTTGTGCTGTAGTACCGAATTCCGTCACCGCGAGCGCAAGCGGCAGTGCATTTGAAAATGGCTCGTAAAATTTTCTAAGATTTTTTCTTATGGGGTTTCATTAAAGATTACCTGCCAATCTCACTGAGCTCAAAGCTCGAATCACCGCCGCAGTTGCATAAGTGACATTAGATATGCTGGATCGTGTTTGGCAAGAAACTGATTTCAGGTGGGATGTCTGCGTTATCACCAATACCAATCACATCGAACCAAAATGACTGTTTGAGCTAAAACTTGATTTGTTTTGCTACAAAATGACACCTCAACCGATTCTGTAACCCTTCTGAATAAATTTCTATACACTTTCAAAGTTGTAAAGCCCTTTTTGAATCACCCTGTATATACGTGAGTCACGTATTCACATGTATCATCGAATGCAAATCAATTGCCTTACAAAGAATTCGAAATTTTCATTCAAAACCAGAGTTGAGTAAAACCCTGTCAGTGCCCTAATCCGAAACGCTGCATTTTAGGCCTATTATAAATTCCCAAAACATATAACAAATTATATATAGACTTATTCAATCTTCGTACCTTAACTCTTCTATCGTAGCAAAGAGTACAACTTATAAATCTCCTACGTAAGTGATTTCCTCCACGAACTTCAGCTTCGCAACGGATCCGTCGTACCTTAAAATAAATATTCACGGGCCCCTTTGAAAAATTTAATTGGCAGAATGCATTTTCCAGACGACTCAGCAGGGGGCGTCTTTAAACTCGGCGTCAGCCTACGCAGCGACGAAATTCAACTCGCGGGGGCGAACACACAGCTGTCGCATAAAAAATTCTCTCACTGGCACATGTGTCAGCTGCCCTCTTACGTCTACCAAGGCCTCGTAGTCGCTACTGAAGATTTCCGCTTCAGAAATACCAACGACGTAAATCAATTTTCACTTACCACGTTCTGACTCCAAATATCCGAGTCCTTCCTCAGAATCCAACATTCGCTCAGCCACTCAAGAAATTCCCAACATTTTACAGAACCCTAAAGTTCATTACAGTGTTCACAAAAGCCCTCCACTGGTCTCTATCCTGAACCAGATGGATCCAGTCCACATTCTATTTCTCTAAGATTCACTTTAATATTATCCTCCAACCTACGTCTAGCCCGCTTTCCTTCTGGTTTTCCAACCAAAACCCTGTGAACATTCGTCTTCTCTCCCGTGCGAGCTACATGCCACGCCCACATATGCGTGTGTTATGTTTCAACGCGTCGCAAGGTTATCGGAAGTGTAGAATACTTTTAGTAGCGACGAACAGGAAGTGTCTATTTTTAAAACGCTAACTCAGCATTCATGTGGGGAAAATAAAAGAACCCTGCTCATGGCAGCTGAAGTTGTGTGGAATTTCATATGAAAATATCTACGCGGCAGATGAACGTAGGCGGAATTGGCGAACGACCCTCGATACTCGAATTCGTAGGCCTAACCGAGAAATACATCGAAATAAATTGTAATAATAACAAAAAAATTCTATGCAGAAAACTACAGTCAGGTTTCGGCAGTCATTAACATTCTCGAAACATCATTATATTTCACAGTACGAGGCGTAGAACTTATATAGTTCCTTTACAATCCAATAAAACATTTCACTACAGAGAAAATGGTTCCATGTAAATATCTACCGTAACCATGGCAACTTCCCGCATCGGCGACACCCTCTTCTGTCCTCAACCCTCGCGCAAACAAGCAGCTGGCTATAATACTATTACGAATATATGAGCATTGGCAAGCACTCCGATGTTCAAGGCAAATTCCATACCCACAATTTACAAAGAATTTGGCATTGAAACAAGAGGACATCCGACGTAAGACAAACCCTTCAGGTAAGTTAATTAATTTCTGTACTGGTTTCGGCAATACACAGGTTAACAGGGACACGAATTGTTTAAGCCCGAACTGTTTAGAAACATAAAAACCACACAACCTTCTGTGGACATATATGACAGAATGACCTATTCGGGAGTTAGTTTAAAAATAAAAACACGTAAACACAAAACTATCTTCTTTTAAAAATCATAACCCAGGGCACAAAAATGTTTAGTATAAACCTGTAAGAAGACTTAAAACAGATTACAGACATTTATCGGTATCTGGCACTAGGGGGGCAAAGTTCAAAGAATCTTTGTTCGGGGCAAATGATAAATTGAAATTAGTCACTATTACCTTTTGGAAAACCCCCCATGAGGTGTAACCTACAACAATATACGTAGATCGGTTACTGCACAACTTATTCGATATCAGTTTCTTAATATTACAGCAGAAAGCTTGCAAGAAACAAACGGATAAAAACATAATCACCAAATACTCTGTAACAATTTCCTAGTTAAAAATAAATCAAACACAAGGACGACATCAAAAAATCCACAAATCCACTTGGATCGCAGAGGCATACGCACCTAGACCTATCCTTTTCTTAAACTTCTTCAGAACTTTCATCTTGCTACGAATTGGAGCTAGCAAATCGTCCACACACTGACAACGGCCTCCTACAGGGCCCGTAGCACCCAACACCCCCATTAAAAGCCCCAAAACCAAAGTTTACGACACTGTCCTTGTCGCTGGTATGTTCGAAGACACAACACTCGGGGGTTCCTAACAGGACTGAAGGAAAAACACGTCCGCTCCAAGCGAGGATACTTCCACGACTGGCTCGTGAACGAGAGGCAGGGGCAAACAACAGCTGCAGGGCCACGAGTCGCAAACCAATCCACGCATGCGTCGTAGTCTCAGGCCACGCCTACAGCCCGACAGATGGCCAACGAAACAGCTGCAGTGCTTAACAGATCCCAGAAACAATATTTTCGTTTTCCTAACGCACAAGACCCAAACTGTTCAGGAATTGATGGGGGCAGACAGAGTTTTCATTAAGTTTATAATAGTTTACAGCAAATATAATTTCGGGAAGTCCCAGGTTTGAAATCAGATCTGTACTTCATATGACGAGTAATTTATTTGTACAACGATCTGCTGTATTGTTCTTGTTTCAAAAAAGTGATAGAGTTTTTGACTTTAAAAGTATGTGGTGGTGTTGGACTGTTGTGGATCAAGGCGTAGCCTTCGAGACTAAACTTAACTCAAAGTTGGTGCCCTATAAAAGGTCTCAAATGTTAAAATGGAAAATATGTGAAGTGCAGCTCTGATACAACGTAAATTTATTATACAAACACAACCAAACGAAGTACAGGCGGCTCTCGTTATACGCGATTTCGTCATCCGCGTTTTTATTTCAGTATCATTGAGTATCAATATCATATCCGCGGTCAAGGCAGAAGCTCCCCGCGCAGACCAACTGAGTTTCGCGAGCAGTTTCAATGCATCGCCCCCGTCATTTTGACACCAGGACTACAAAAAAGGTTGTATCGCTCAGGAAATCCGTGTACGTCTCTCGTTTCACGAGTTTACGACACAATCGGCGATTCGCGGCAAAGCGATCCCCCGCGAATATAGAGAGTCACTTTTAGGATTTAAGGAAGCATTTGGGACTTCTCATTTGTATCGGGCGGCATTCGACAGAAAAAGAATCTACCATCAAGCTTCCTCTCCTGCCATGCGCCACTGATGACATCTATCGGACGTTTTTACTGTTAACACCTACGGTTTCAGCTATCACAAAATAATATCTGCACGTCATGGACAGCTGAGTTTATTGGATCTTTTATACAGGGTGATATAAAAGTCACGAAACCCGCATTAAAACATTTATTAATGGTTGCAATTGAACACAATCAGACACAATATCGCTGTGACGCAGGTCACGTCATGTTCGCGCCAGATCGTCACTTGTCTTTCAACAGTCGAAGTGCAAGGACGTATTTTTCACCAGTACAACGAGTGTCCATCGTCAAACACTACCTCCCATTTCGTTCTTGTCAGAATGAGTTTAGGGATACGTTTCCCGATTCTCCTGTGCCAAACAAATCGATAAAATCGAGAATATCGAGAATATCGAGCATATCGAACATATCGAGAATATCGAGCACATCGAACATATCGAGAATATCGAGCATATCGAGAATATCGAGCACATCGAGAATATATCGACTGGTGAACCTTTTCAGTGACACAGGAAGAGTCCAGGGAAGAAACCGATCCGGTCGATCTTCGGTATTGAGTGGCGAAAGTTTGGGCGATATCTGTCAAACTATGTCCCAGTTTCTTCACTGAAACGTTAAAAGCCGAACGTCAACAGGAACTGATAACGAATCTCATTTCCCTTTTGGAATTTGTTGAAATGGGGCACCGGAACTAAGATTATCGGGTAGCGAATCTGATAATTCAGCGCCGACATTAACAAGAATTGATTGGTGCAATGGCATTCCTTCACGACCCATCACGCGAGCCCCAAAATGACGCTGGGTCATTCGAGCATTAAAGTTGAAATTTGGTTGTTTGTAGCACGTGTGGTGTCCAAGGCAGAAGCCAGGGTACAAAGCCCCTGGAACGACAATCCCCGGGAGTCAGGCCTCAATGAAGGAATCCTGGGAAGCAATTTTACACTGGGGGACACGCCCTAGCTTGTCACAAACACTTGACTGCACAAGTCCGCATTTCCATAAATATCTATCTGCACTTACATCCTTAAGTATGCAGACATTATGACAACAAAACATTAACAAATGTTGAATAAACTATCGATGAAGTGTTTGGAATTATAATTAGGAAGGAAAAAAATTAATACATTTTACTATTTCGTCCGAACATTGACGGCAGACCTGACACGTAACGGAGGTTGTCGAAAACTGCGGCAAAGCCCCAGGGTTTGAACAATCTTCATTGCCCTGATGACAGAGGCAGTATGACCTCTGAAACGTCGGTTAACATCGACCAGACTACACAGCGCAACAACCCAGAAGACAGAAATCTTCATCGCCCTGATGGCGGAGGCAGTATGACCTCTGAAACGTCGGTTAACATCGACCAGACTACACAGCGCAACAACCCAGAAGACAGAAATCTTCATCGCCCTGATGGCGGAGGCAGTATGACCTCTGAAACGTCGGTTAACATCGACCAGACTACACAGCGCAACAACCCAGAAGACAGAAATCTTCATCGCCCTGATGGCGGAGGCAGTATGACCTCTGAAACGTCGGTTAACATCGACCAGACTACACAGCGCAACAACCCAGAAGACAGAAATCTTCATCGCCCTGATGGCGGAGGCAGTATGACCTCTGAAACGTCGGTTAACATCGACCAGACTACACAGCGCAACAACCCAGAAGACAGAAATCTTCATCGCCCTGATGGCGGAGGCAGTATGACCTCTGAAACGTCGGTTAACATCGACCAGACTACACAGCGCAACAACCCAGAAGACAGAAATCTTCATCGCCCTGATGGCGGAGGCAGTATGACCTCTGAAACGTCGGTTAACATCGACCAGACTACACAGCGCAACAACCCAGAAGACAGAAATCTTCATCGCCCTGATGGCGGAGGCAGTATGACCTCTGAAACGTCGGTTAACATCGACCAGACTACACAGCGCAACAACCCAGAAGACAGAAATCTTCATCGCCCTGATGGCGGAGGCAGTATGACCTCTGAAACGTCGGTTAACATCGACCAGACTACACAGCGCAACAACCCAGAAGACAGAAATCTTCATCGCCCTGATGGCGGAGGCAGTATGACCTCTGAAACGTCGGTTAACATCGACCAGACTACACAGCGCAACAACCCAGAAGACAGAAATCTTCATCGCCCTGATGGCGGAGGCAGTATGACCTCTGAAACGTCGGTTAACATCGACCAGACTACACAGCGCAACAACCCAGAAGACAGAAATCTTCATCGCCCTGATGGCGGAGGCAGTATGACCTCTGAAACGTCGGTTAACATCGACCAGACTACACAGCGCAACAACCCAGAAGACAGAAATCTTCATCGCCCTGATGGCGGAGGCAGTATGACCTCTGAAACGTCGGTTAACATCGACCAGACTACACAGCGCAACAACCCAGAAGACAGAAATCTTCAAGGGTATTTATCTTCCCTGCAATGTCCAGATCGACTATGAAACTCCCAACAGGCGCGCGGGTACAGAGCAGAGCCGTCCAACATCTTCCGAATTACAGGAAAAGTTTCGTAATGCAGCCCAGTTCATCCTCGTGGTCGAAACACATTCAATGCAACTTCATTCTCGTTTGCGTCTTCCGTGGTGTTCGCAACCAGCGCTTAGTTTAATTCCGAGTTGTGATACGGTGCGTTATCCAACATTACATCATTTTACAAGGAAAGGTTGGAGACTAAGTTTTTAATCCGCCCACCCCTGATAATTATCCTGAAACCCCACTGGCGTGAATAACAACGAGGCGTTCCCCTTTAGAATTTTTCGCAAGTAGCCCATTCGGAGTACAGTCGCTCCAGGATTTTCTCCGCACACGTGAGCTCAGAATGTAGGTTACATCTACATAAATTACAGAGCAATTGTCTTTCCGATGGCGACCGTCTGCTAGCAGGAACTCGATTCTCTTCTTTTCCAGAGAAACATGGCGACAGGTTTAGTTTTCTTCCACTTGTAAAACAGTTTTTGTTAATATTTTCCTTGTATCTGGTTTTCGCCGAAGTAATTTCACAGTCGGGAACATTTTCTCTGTTACATAAGAAATACACGCATTTCTATGAACCACACATCAGATCAATTGAGCTCATATTTCGATGCATCTTTCCGCTTAATTTGCTGTCCAGAAGTTAGTATTATTGTTATACATAGTATATAATCTACATCTAAAATAAATTAAATAAATTACATTACTGATTTTTCAGTGTTTATCATAAAATTACATATTTTTTTAAATTTCACGTACCCCTTAAGATGTCTTCGCGTACCCCAGGTTGAATACCACTGTTTTATATATTTTGAGTAGACGAGGCACCTAATATAAGCCACTGTATTCATGTAGATTTTATTTATTCATCCTAACGTGTTTGTGATTTGTTTGGATTCCCATTGAATTGTTTTTGTAAAGTTTGTTAATGTATAATTAAGCCTTATATTGTAAACCAGAGCAGAGCGCTCCTTTCGGAGCTCCTCGAGGGGTTGGTTGCGTTTTAAAATCTTGAGTAGGACACTAAATTGAATTAGTGACGTACTTATCATTTCGCTTGTCTTATAATTCCTACGTCAAAGAAGGAATCCTATTCTTCGACTCTCGTTTAGGTCATGCCTTTATTGAAGGATATCAAATAAGGTGGGTCGAATGAACAGTCACAAGCCACGCTGTCATTCTCCTTATCAATTCAAAAGAGTGCTGATGTTACCCTTGAGGATTTACTCACGAGGAAGTGATCTCGTTACAGAAACTGATATCAAAAAGGAAAGTGCTTCATCATCAAAGGACATAATCACATGCTATAAGAGTAATATTAATGCTTAATTATGTGAAGGCGTTTTCATATTACAATTGATTAATATTAATAAGTGGAATAGGGACTTACGTTACAAGGTTCTATTTAGAAACTTTACACGGATGGTCCATTAACAGTTTAAACGACCTGTAAATTGTCGATTAACAACAAAGTTCGTTCTTCCGAAGACGTCGTCTTGTAGAGACGCACTCAGGCTGGGAACACGTCAATGAGGCGTGCGCTGCTAAAACTGTTTCCGTTCAACTCTCTTCAGGCATGCGTCGACGCATGCGTTACGTGCGATTGTCCAGATTTCCTTCGCCTTCGTTATGATTTTTAACTAGTTAATTTGTTACTGTACTGTACTGCTCCCCCAGTATTGTGAGGGTGATTAAGTCGAGAAGAATGAGATGGGCGGGACATGTAGCGCGCATGGATGGGACAAGAGGTGTGCCCCGGGTATTGATTGGGAAACCTGAAGGGAAAAGACCGCTGGGGAGACCTAGACGTAGATGGGAGGATAATGTCAGGCGGGATCTATGGGAGATAGGAGTTGAAGGAGACTGGATTTTGTTGG
>NW_019060376.1:211321-273505 GCF_000696155.1 Zootermopsis nevadensis | reverse complement strand
TTCGGTGATGAACCTTCGGGTTCCGTAAGCCATCTGGTTGGTTGGGTCCACTATTTGGGAAGCCTGAGGGGAAGAGACCTCTGGGGAGACCTAGACGTAGATGGGAGGATAATCTCAGGCGGGATCTATGGGAGATAGGAGTTGAAGGAGACTGGATTTTGTTGGTCCGGTGGAGGGCTTTGGTTAGTTCGGTGATGAACCTTCAGTTTTCGTAAGCCATCTAGTTAGTTAGTTAGTTAATTTGTTATCAGTAATTCAGAGTCAGGAGAAAACTTTATTTCCTTCTGATGTTTATGGGTGGGAGAATCTTGGCGATAGTCAGCGGTAGATTTATACTTAAATACCCTCAGTTGTGATGGGGTAAAACTTCTGAGCTGGAAATCTTGGTATTTTAAAATTGATATGTTTTAAATCCACATAAAGGAGACGTATACGTTCAAGTTGTTGAAATTTGAACTTGCATTTTTATAACCTGAATTATACACGTATTGTTTTAATGTCTGCCAACAAAAAAAACTAAAGATTTCCGTGTTTCATTTGTCCATATGACGCTCAGCGTCTATTAATTTAAATCATGTTTAGTGACGACTGAAAAAATTAAGATTTGGTTTCTGGTATTTTGCATGAACATTTCTCTTTGAATATCAGACAGAGAGGTTTTGAGAGCTCTGAAGATATTATTTTCGCTTATGTGATTAACTACAGTTAACGACATCGTTCCACAGAGACAATATCTGATTGGCTAGCTCACAGAGCTTAATTATTCTGTCGTTTGGGCGTACGATGATTCCTCCTTGTCAGCCTCCCATATATCTGGACTTTGTTCTGAACCAAATGAATCCTGTCTGTATCCCTAAACCTTATTTGTTTACAATCTATTATCCACCCAACTGTGTGTTCTGTTCAGATTTTACGACTAAATATCTTAATGTATCTCTTTCACCGTAAAGTTGTCCCTTGTGTTCAACTAATTACGAGTTGTACAGATTATAAGGATGGGTGGCCAGACTCACTTTCATGTCGGTTGAACGCAAAGTATCTACGAGACTGGGAGACGATTACGGAGACTTTGAATACGTGCAGCTGCATTTCTCTCCTCGTTCCTGTTTGAGGACGTAAACCGCTTAAGTTAGAGACTGACATTGGTTTTTAGTGTTTAAGCTGGTAAGTGAATAATCACTTGGGCTCTTAATTTACGATGAAACAGTGTGATAGAACCAAACAGATAATGAAATGCTGTCGTCATTATCGAATGTACAGAGGACGAAACTGTACTTACAGACAACAGATGTTGCTTGGGACGTACTGAAATTTATGCAACAAGAAGCCATGCTTGGGACGTACTGAAATTTATGCAAGAAGAAGCCATCATTCTGTGTGACGACAGGTCCATATGAACAGGATCCTTCCATCCTTTTCTCGGACTGGGACCTGTTCATATACGTTCTTGGCAGATGATCCAGAAGTGGTTTGCCATTGCCTTCTTCTGTGTGTGAATGGAGTAATTGTTGGGATGCCACGGAGGAAATTTTCTCGGTCTGGGACCTGTTCATATACGTTCTTGGCAGATGATCCAGAAGTGGTTTGCCATTGCCTTCTTCTGTGTGTGAATGGAGTAATTGTTGGGATGCCACGGAGGAAAACTCCGTGTTGCCTAGACCACGGCCTTGCCCAACACAAGTTATAAATTCGGGCACCGCCGGGAATCGAACCCGAATCGCCATCGTGTTATCCACCGTTACTACGAAATTAATGACCTCAACATCAGAGGAAGATTAGCAGAAGAGCGGAGACATCAAAGTCGGTTTCAGCTACACAAAAGGCAGGTAAATAATGGCTCAGAGGCAGGCAAGCAAGATGGGGTAGGGTGGCTGTGCAGGAACCACACGCGGGTAATCGGGTCCAGGAAGTGACAAACATTGTCCTTCCTTCTCGCACTACAACTTCCGGCAGATAGGTGCACGGCGTGACCGACCCAGGAGATCTCATGTGCCCACAGTCACAACCCCCGCCGATGAATATACATTCTCGGTTTTGAGGACAATTTTCTGATAAACGCAAGCATCAGAAGGTAAAAGGAAGAAATGTTTAGTAGCCTGTTTAAATAACACGCCAAGGACATTCATATAATTCCCCGCTATGAAAAACAAAGTTATATTAATTTTGAGTACGACAGCATTTTATACACTTTTCGCGTGTATGTTTCATTTGCCGAAATATATTTTAAATTATAGTCAAACTCGGTTATAACGAGATCCAAGGTACCGCGGAAAAGTGCTCCTTATAACTGTTACTCGTCATATCCATTATAGCAGAGATTCTACGAACGGAAATCGAATCAAAGGCATCGATTGTAAATATCGTTTAGAGGGTTAGAAATTACTATCGGTAGGGATGTGGAAAGAGATACGGGGAGAATGTCATAAAGGGTTAAAGCCTTAAAAGATCTTAGTCCCTCGTAAGGCAGTTCAGCCACTGCTCGTTATAATGGCTTACAGATTTGCTCGTTACACCCGCGAAGCTCTCAACTACCGCGATAGCTTTAACCGTGAGATGTCGCTCATAAAATACATCACTTCCAAAAAACTCTTCTATGTTTGCTCGCAATAGCCGAGATCTCGTTATAACCGTGATCGTTATAAAGGAGTTCGACCGTATTTATTATTAGTGATTATGATATAAGCCTAGCGGTTAGAACGCTGGCCTTGCAATCCTGGGGTCTCGGGTTCGAATTTATAACTTGTGTTGGGCAAGGCCGTGGTCTAGGCGACACGGAGTGGTGCTTGACAGGCTGACAAAGAAAGATTTCCAGGGATGCTTCCAGGCTTGGCAGCGGCGCTGGGATCGTTGTGTTCACTCCCAGGGGAACTACTTCGAAAGTCATGGATGAATTTAATACCTGAGATAAGTGTACGGGTTTTTATACGCGCAGTCTGGAAACCTTCCGATCGCACCTCGTACTGAAGCGTATCCCGCCCAGAACGGCCTAACGAAATGTTGAAATTGCGACAAATACGGCCAGACGTAGGCAGGAAACACGCGTTCGGTGGCCACGTCCATAGAAACTGCCTCGAGGAGAATCCTTCCACGACAGTAAAATTTAAGATGGTGAAAATGCACATCCTGCAAAGACAAAGCGATGCTCCTGGTCGCGGTACACATTCACGAAAACCTCTTCTGCAGCTGCTCCGAGGGGGACGACGAAAGGTCAACAGATGCAGTGGAAAGGTGCAAAGATGCAGGAGCACATTTCAGGTAAGGCCCCCGTCTCTTTCCAAACAGCATACATTTTGCATATAAATAACTCCCTCCCCTCGAACCGCGTATATCTAGATCTTTGTTCTCATGACACACGCACACGTCAGAGATGTTAAAGGCTGCAGCACCACCGCCTGTCTTAGCTGAAGTCGTGATACGAGCAGTGGAACACAGAATGTACATCCCTCGAAGAAGTAGTTTACCTTACATTTAACACAGCGATTATCCAATTCGAAACCATGTAAAATGTGTGATTTGAGGTTTTCACAGCGATGGGTATGAAGACAGAAATCTTCATGTAAAATATGTTGGTGCAATCTTTGAGAGAAAGATTAATCCAACATATCCGGGCGTTATTTTTCCTCCTGTCACATGTGCCACTTTTCCGTTGCCAAGATGGAGATAACGCCAAGATCGGCAGAACACGACGCAATTAGTGAAAGCATATATATGCGATAATCGCCCTGATGATGGTAGCAGCAGGGACCTATGACACGTCGGTAAACTTCCACCAGACTACACAGCGCAACAACTCAGAGGAAAGCCATCTTTAAATGAAAATAAACAATCATACTCTCACCAATAACCTACTAGATGGCTTACCGAACCCTAAGGTTCATCACCGAACCAACCAAAGCCCTCCACCGGACCAACAAAATCCAGTCTCCTTCGACTCCTATCTCCCATAGATCCCGCCTGAGATTATCCTCCCATCTACGTCTAGGTCTCTCCAGCGGTCTCTTCCCCTCAGGCTTCCCGACCAATACCCGGTGCACACCTCTTGTCCCATCCATGCGCGCTACATGCCCAGCTCATCTCATTCTTCTCGACTTAATCACCCTGACAATACTCTCACCAATAAAAAGGTTAATACTAATTCAATAATTTACGGGTTTATACACTTTGAAGAACTGATAGTTTTATTCGATATCTGAGCAGTCTCTGATTAAAAGTGATTTCCATGGCTTAGACCATTTATAATTCAATTATGACCACAGAATCATTTAGGAACTCGACCGAGCGAGTGGAATTTCTGTATTAAGAACACGAGAGCCTTCCTGTTGATGTGAAAATCGGTATCATTCTCAATAAATCGGATTCACCTCTAATTTTATTCCTTACTCAAAGACCGAGATTTCCCCAACATCACACCTCCAGGACAAATGCTGACTGGGGTCGATCGATGTGGCCTCAAGGACAGAGACAGAGAGAGAGAGAGAGAGAGAGAGAGAACGGCGATAAAGAATTGGGAGAGGCATGAACAGGAAGGAGATACGTAAAAGAGGTGTAACTGCGTAACCTCCAGTCCATTCATAATCACTCATTCATTCATTTCGTCGTGGAAGGAAGGGCGCGGACCAAGGATACACGGGAGGATGCCATGACGACAGGCGGACCTCAGTTCCTCTATTAAACAGACCACGGCGACCGAGCTGTGAACTTGCATCGGGCGAAATTCCAAAGCCAAAATTCACTGCTTAACTCCGTTCCAAGACGTTATTCGTTATGTGTTTCTTGCATTCCTGAACTTTTACGATACGTATCGTATACGTTAACAGCCATTTTAAAGCATTAAAACCACGTACTAAACATCGAATGGTCTATACCAGTGGTATTCAACCTGGGGTACGCGAAGACATCTTAGGGGGTACGTGAAATTTAAAAAAAAATATTATTTTATGATAAACACTGAATGATCAGTAATGTAATTTATTTTAGATGTAGATTATATACTATGTATAACTTGAATTATACACCAACAACTTTGGGGGTACAAAGTTGAAGAGAAATTATATCTGGGGGTACGCGAAGACATCTTAGGGGGTACGTGAAATTTAAAAAAAAATATATTATTTTACGATAAACACTGAATAATCAGTAATGTAATTTATTTAATTTATTTTAGATGTAGATTATATACTATGTATAACTTGAATTATACACCAACAACTTTGGGGGTACAAAGTTAAGTGAAATTATATCTGGGGGTACGCGAACAAAAAAGGTTGAATACCACTGCTCTATACAATACATTTTATTATAATGTATGTATGCGTTAAGATTTATCGTATACGATACGTAACGTAAAATAAAATAAGAAAAGAATTTCTATTTCTAATTTATTAATATTCATTTAGTCTTTATATTATTTACTTTACAGGATGATACAAAAAAAAAACGTTCACCCACACAAAAATCATGTTAAGCACGACGTACATACAGAACAACTTCGAATACGATATTAAAAAATACAATAAAATCTGGAAGAAAACATCATTTGAAATCTGATAAACATCTGACTAAAAGTTGCATTTAAGAAATTATATTTAAGTTTATATAATTTTATACACCTGAAGATGGTTCTTTTAAAACTGAAACATGTCGTGTAAAAACTGATGATCTAATGTAAATCGAACATTTCGATAGAGAACATCATTTAATATATTTTAAATATTTAAA
The DNA here is from genome assembly GCF_000696155.1 of Zootermopsis nevadensis. The sequence goes on along the minus strand of NW_019060376.1, from coordinate 267,787 downwards.
TGTTAATTATGGTAATATTTTAATATTTAATAGGAATTTTATTGTGATTAGACTGACAAGATTTAAACAAAGAAAAGAATAATAAAACTTGTTAATTTTAATTATAAATATAAAGAGTTACAAAATATAAATAAATAAAATGAGTACTAACATAATATATGTACATACATATGTAATCAACTTTATAAGGAACTCTTATCTATTGGCGTCTTTAAGAAATTTTGAATGAATTGTGACGAACGTTATAGATAATGTTCGTAAACCGAGAGTTGCCTGTACGTCTTTAGAACAAAGTCAAAGGTGAATATCTGGATTAAGAAATTACCCAATACCATTAGAACAGTCAATGCGTAAATTTCAGAAGGAAATTCCGAATGGAAAATATTCATCCGGGTCGCGTTGTGGGCCACTGGCGGTATCCTACGAATCACCGCGTTCCATACGAGGTGATGAATTCGTCGACCAAATGAGTGACTACGTATTTCTAAAAACCAACACTCGGCTCATTGAAGTTTTTAAATACGTAACCAAACATTTTAAAAACACAAAATAGTTACCTATACTAACAAAAAGGCTGGCGGAAGGAACAAAAGACTAATTATAGTGACTTAAAGTAAAGTAAAGTTTGTCCCACATATACGCCATGTAGGCGCTTGGGGGGAGTGGAGGTATAGCTCCTCTCTTCCTTGACCTCGGCACTAGATGGGGGTGAGTGGTCAGCATCACGCCCCGGCCGGCTTTACCCCCGGGAAAGGAAAGGGACCCCAGTACCCATTGTAGAGGAGGCTGGGTGGGCCCCAGAGCCGGTCTGGACGCAGAGGCTAGAGGAAAAATCCGCTGCCCCAGTCGGGGATCGAACCCCGGTCGTCCAGCCCGTAGCTAGTCACTATACTGACTGAGCTATCCCGGCTCATATTATAGTGACTTATCTTAACTTAATTAATATTTATAAGACGTGTGCCACATTCTAATTAACTATTTCAACTCTCATCTTCTGCCAAAATATAAAAGGTCTCAGTTTCATTAATGGCTTTCAAAATCACTTAAAACATATGTGACTTATCGAGTGATCAAATATTTTAATTATCAATTAGGTCACTAATTACAGGATTGATAGTTTTTATACGCTTAGAGTAAAGTAAAGCTTTCCCGCTACAAGCAATTTAGGCGCTTGGGGGGAGAGGTGTCGTAGTAAACAATAAAAATGTGCGCTTTTGGGGCTTCGGAAAATCTCACCAAGGAAATTAATCACGCAACGAATTTTACAGAATGGGTTTCCATCTCCAGCCACGGACTGATCGAACCGGTTTTTCTTTGACCAAAACTTTGAATAGCGAGCGCGTCTCGTCTTATCACAACTGGTTTGCTTTGTAGTGCATTACACCGACCCTCCTGCGCTTTCGGAATGGCGTGTGCATCAAATTTTGCCAAAGACTCGCCAAAACGGCTACGGAAACCTATGAAATGCTAAAGCAAGCATTTGGGGAGTCCGCAATGGGTCGTGCACAAACTTTTGTGTGGCATTCACGTTTTAAAAATGGCCGAACCTCTGTCGATGATGATGTTGACGAGCGTTCTGGACGACCATCTTCGAGGACAACGCCCGAAAATGTTACGAAGATCGACGTCGTACCATCAACGACTTGTGCGACATTGTTGGGATAGGCTATGGGACCTGTCAGCTGATTCTAAAGGAAGAACTCTACATGCGACGCATCATGACAACGCGCCAGCGCACACCGCTCTCAAAGTTCGGCAGTTTTTGGCCTCAAACACTATGGCCGTCATCCCGCACCCTCCTTATTCGCCGGATTTAGCTCCGTGTGACTTCTTCCTCTTCCCAAAGATGAAAATTCAGCTAAAGGGAAGGAGATTTGAGACGATAGAAGAGATTCAGGCAGAATCGCAGATGGTGCTTGACAGGCTGACAAAGAAAGATTTCCAGGGATGCTTCCAGGCTTGGCAGCGGCCCTGGGATCGTTGTGTTCACTCCCAGGGGAACTACTTCGAGGGTGATGGATGAATTTAATACCTTAGATAAGTGTACGGGTTTTTATACGCGCAGTCTTGAAACTTTCCGATCGCACATCGTATGTTTGAATATTAAAGCTTTTATTTAAACTTTAAATCAAGAATCATTTCGTGAGTCATCCTGTCCTTTTCTCTCTTAGGTCTGGTATGAGAAAAACTTAAATTTCCTTAGAAACATCTATAAAGCTATAAAATAATTAATATATCAAAGGTAATTTATATGAAGACGGGTCTGAGTTGATGCGACATCATTGTCCTATGAGCGGCTTCCGGTAGGCGTACACATGTTAACTAATTTCATTTTACCGTTGTAGCTGACAAACTATTCACGTCCTGAAAGAACAGAGAAGTTGATAAGAAGATAAGTAACACGAAGGCCACGTGGATCATGCCTAAAACTAGGGCGAAGAAACTCATCAACTCTGTAAGAAGTTTTGTTAGTCAATCAGGCAATGTCTTTGAGGTTTTTGACGTAAATACGTCTATAAGGAAGGGTCATTCGGCAAAAAAGTTAACGAAAAAGGGGAACGAAAAAGTGTAACAAGTGTACCTAGGGAACGTCGTGTTCACTCGGAATTTTTGTTACCTAGGAAACGTTACATTACATTACATTCAGCTACCACAGACCCATCTTAAGCGTCACTAATTCAAGTTGATTAAGCAATGTCTTAATCAAACTTTACTCAATTGTAAAGCATGTATAAAGGAAATATTTAGAATAAAGCCAATATATAAACTTCCTTTCCGTATAGACGTATTTACGTAAAATTACTAATCGAAAGTAACGTTTGGTTTCATGTCCGATTTTTAAAATTCTAGATTTGTTCTGCATGTCTTAAATGAACGGTATTCTTTCTCGGACGTTTGATTTTCGGACTCTGACAGTCTTATAAACCGAGAAAAAAGACCTGGTATGTGTTATCGGCAAGTGTCAAAATGTACGAAACTGAATGGGCGTAATTTTAGTTTCAATCTCAGGGAACTGCAGTTCTTGAAGATTTGTGTAATGATTGAATTTCATAAAGATTGAAGCATTTGTTCACTAACATTATGGAGCACGTTACATTTTAATTAATGCGGAAAAATAGAAAATGTGTCGACAATAATTCATAATTCTACCTTTACAAACGCCTTCTATTTTCACGAAGTACGAAAATATTTACAATCATTACGTTTAAAATTAAAATTATAACGCCAAATTCTAGAGTATATAATGGTGCATATGGGTGAGATAAGAAACGCGTAAGATTTTGTTTGGAACGCCTAAAGGTAGGAGAAGAACTGGGCATAAATGGGAGTATTATTTTATTTATTATTATTTAGTGTTCTGTCTGAGGACAGGTCCATATGAACAGGATCCTTCCATCCTTTTCTCGGACTGGGACCTGTTCATATACGTTCTTGGCAGATGATCCAGAAGTGGTTTGCCATTGCCTTCTTCTGTGTGTGAATGGAGTAATTGTTGGGATGCCACGGAGGAAAACTCCGTGTTGCCTAGCCCACGGCCTTGCCCAACACAAGTTATAAATTCGGGCCCCGCCGGGAATCGAACCCGAGACCCCAGTATTACAAGGCCAGCGTTCTAACCGCTAGACCACCGTGGATCTAAATGGGAGTATATTATTAAAAATCGATGTTAAGGATATCCAGTTTGGGGTGTGGGTGTGATGGGACTTAAGACAGAAACAGGCCACCGGTTCATATGACCACGGTATAGAACGTTCTGGCTCTGATCCATGGAGATAGGGCGTGAAGGTGTGGACTGGATTAAATGTTTTCAGGATATCGTAATCGTACGAGTTCTACAAATGTGAGAAATTATTTGAATATCGGACCACTTGAGCAAGTAACAGGTTCTTGCCCTATGGAGGCAGTTAAAGACAGCCAAGGGCTGGGAAATAATGAAACTGTTTTGTAATTTTCCTGCATTGTGAGAGAGGAACAGGTGACAGAAAGAGAGAGGCAGATGCAGCGGCCAGAATCACCTGTCTGCTCCTTGCCTCGACACACCTTCACAGGGTGTGGCAGGTGCGGGCCGTCGGACGTGGTGTTGAAGGGTAAAATCCCCGGACGGGAATCGAACCCCGTTCATTCAGCCCTTAGTCAGTAGGTTCAAAATGTACCACTGGTGGGTAGGGTACATGACACACACGTGCCACGTCAGCGTTGCTACTATACGAACCAACAATCCGTCCCTTGCTAGCTTAAACCATTCTTGAGTACGAAACGCGTAACCGGAAATAGCAAAAAGCGCCTTATAAACTACAACTTGAGATATGAATAAGTTAACCAAAACCAAACCTAATCCAATGTAATTTATCCCAATCAAACTTAAATTAATTCAAAATAACCGAACCGCATAGGATGAAACCCACCACAGATTAAGGACTTCGAAATGACCTTCCAGGACTTTTCCAGCAATTCTCCATGACGAAGAAATTTCCGCATAACGTCTCCAGGACTTCTCCGACACTATCCTAGGACTTTTCCAGGAACTTTCCTGGAATTCTCAAGGATTCTCCAGCACTTCTACAGGACATCCCCACGACCACTCGATGAACACGATAGAAATTCTCCAGGACAACCCAACCCATCGTAAAACAACCTTATATAACCTACCCTTAATTTACCTGAGTTATCTAAACCTAACCTAACGTAACCTAATCCAATGTAACTTATCCCAATCAAACTTAAACGAATCCAAAATAACCGACCCGCATAGGATCAAACCCACCACCGCTTAAGGATTTCCACATAACCTTCCAGGACTTCTCCAGGATTTCTCCAGCAATTCGCCATGACAAAGGAATTTCCGCATAACGTCTCCAGGATTCTCCGACACTAATGTAGGATTTTTCCAGGATTTCTTCAGGAATTTTCCTGGAATTCTCCAGGACTTATCCAGGACATCCCCACGACCACCCGATAAACAGGCTAGAAATTCTCCAGGACAAACCAACCCATCGTAAAACAACAACCTTATCTAAACCTAACCAGACTACGGCCCGTTACTACTGGTGGGAGAATAATCCCACCAGGCAATGTCCTTGGCGAAAATAACTTTGATTGGATGGATGTCAAGGAGTTGAACCAAGTAAGGTCCAATTAACTTCAGGTGAAGGTCTCCGTACCTTGGAAAGAACAATTATGGCTAAAGGCCTTCATTTCTGCGGTAGGTCGGCCATGTTCCTTTGGAATTACATACGAGGTGCGGCATCGCCTGACCTATTGGACACCGGTCCTCGTAGGTAAACCGTGGGTGACAGCCCCTAGAAGAAACATGTTCCTTCTCGCTGCCGACCTACGAGGATCTCCGCGACGGATGAATCTCAGTGGAAGCAATAAGTTAATACTCTTTTATGGTAAACAAAACAATCCAAAAATCCTCTTCCATTTGCCTGTTACTAACGTACCAGGCAGGGTGCACAAGGTCAGAGATCAACTCTTCGCAAACGTACCAGAATTGTTACAATACGTCGTCCATTTTCAAACCTGATCAAAAAATCACGCAACCCATTCCTGACACACGTTCAATTTATCAAAAAGTAACATTTACATGGTAATAATTACAATCGACCTGATTTTAAGTATTGAAAGTGTCATCCGCGTTCAGAATTGCGTGCATTTTTGACACAATCCAGTGACGAGTTTCTGCAGTGACCGGAAACGGTTCACCGGAAGATACATCGTCGATTTGATTGACACAAGAGAATCGGGAAACGAATCTCTAAACTCATTCTAACAAGGACGAAGAAACAAAACACAATTTCATGTAAATATTTATTGCAACAGATACAGCAAGTGTCCAGCTATTTTTCAACATATTCGCCACCGGAATTGAGACATTTGTCATACCGTGGGACCAACTTTTGAATACCTGTGTCGTAGAAGTCTGCCGCCTGGGATTGGAACCACTGTGTGACCACCATCTCCGCCTCTCTGTCATTCTCAAAACGCTGACGCTGACCGGACAGGAATTTCTTGAGGTGTAGGAAAAGATGGAAATCACTGGGAGCGAGGTCCGGGCTGTAGGGTGGATGATTAAACACCTCCCAGCTGAACTTCTGCAGGAGACTTGCTGTCCGTCGAGCCGTGTGCGGCCTAGCGTTATCACTGACCGCACTTCACAGTCGGCGGGGGCTGGAATAAGAACCTCCATCTTCAACAGCTGCAACGATGCTAATGTGAGAACGCGGGAAGTTCCGTTAGTGCATGCGCCATGCTACGTCATTGCTCTATCACGTACGCACAGTCGCTTCGCGCAATATAAGGTTTGCTAGCTGTGGGACGAGTGGGAAACTTACTTTGAGGACGCGCCTCGTATGTACTCCGTCTCACTGTCCTTTAATTTATCGCCATAACAGTTTAACAATAAGAAATAACACGAGTATTAGCGTGTTTAGTGAACCTTTGTGTCATAATAGACAGCTGCAGGGCCTTCGGAGTAACAAAAGACAAGGTGCTGGACGGAATTACGAAAACGGAAGCCATCTGCCCAGACGACGTTGGGCAATTAGACCAAGACTACAGCCAAGAATCCTACCAACAGCGGAAATTTACTTCAAGAAGTCTTGTACTTATCTTCGTAAGTAGAGTACTTGATGGAACTATGTTGTCAAACAATTCATTATCCGACCTCATGCCTCTGCTTATGCAAATTAAGGAAGAAATGTCACTCACTCACATATGCGTTAAAAGCGTACAGGGAAAGACCACTCACTAATTACTTGTCTTTTAGTACAACGTGAAGTTTTACCCGCAAAATCCCAGGTTGTCCAGTGACTGAGAGGAGTTCTTTCGACCGGACTCAACAGAATAGGTGTCCGCTGTCCCATACACCTGAAGACGAAAACGGATACGGTCTTCAAAACGTCGTGTACATTTTAAACCTTGGACGATGGACAAAATAAGAAAAAAAAAACTTAAACCAGAACACTATTTACTGAGTTGTCCTGGGTTTGTACCGCGCTCCAGCGCCGAGCATTGCAAAACGATGAGAGTGCTTCGTTTCGTAATTAAACGGCAAAACTACATCAACAATATTTCATGAAAACGAATCAATTGCATTAAAATTAGTTATATAATTTTAAACAACAAACCTGCAAAATTCTCGGTCAATTTTACGCCAGTGTGAGTAGAAATAAATAATTAATAACTGTAACATACGAGGTGCGATCGGAAAGTTTCCAGACTGCGCGTATAAAAAAAACCCGTACACTTATCTCAGGTATTAAATTCATCCATCACCCTCGAAGTAGTTCCCCTGGGAGTGAACACAACGATCCCAGCGCCGCTGCCAAGCCTGGAAGCATCCCTGGAAATCTTTCTTTGTCAGCCTGTCAAGCACCATCTGCGATTCTGCCTGAATCTCTTCTATCGTCTCAAATCTCCATCCCTTTAGCTGAATTTTCATCTTTGGGAAGAGGAAGAAGTCACACGCAGCTTAGGAAGGAAGTTGCGGTCGGTTCTTGCAAGATCGTTGAGCTCCTGACAAACGAGAAGTCAAGGCGATTCTGCTTCTGGTCCTCAGACAGGAACCTTGGCACAAACTTGGCTGCGATGCGTCGCATGTGTAGGCCGCACCCCCTAGCGGCAGAAGCTCGTACTACATCCGGTTCGCCCTCTATTGACACAGTCTTGGAAAATCCGCCATTCCGAAATCGCAGGAGGGTCGGTGTAATGCACTACCAAAACGCCCGTAACTAAGAAACAAATGCTAATTCGATGATGCCGGCTGGCACACTGATTCACTATGAATGTAGGCCGCACCCCCTAAAGGCAGAAGCTCGTACTACATCCGGTTCGCCCTCTATTGACACAGTCTAGAAACTTTCCGATCGCACCTCGTAAAGTTATACGTGTGTGTGTGTGTGAAGGCAGTATTTCCGAATCACAAATTAAATTGGCTTCAACCGACGTGCAGTTACCGTATTTTCTGAATCTTGCAACTTACAAATTATGAAGTTACGCACACACGCAGATCTGAACCAACAGGTAGCTTCTGTGATTCCTTGTAACTCTTTTGAACGCCACGTAAGAATAATTGATTGATTAATAAACGCTGTAACAAGAGATTAATTGTAAAGGTACGTCTTGAGTAATACTTCACGTGTACTGTAACCAGCTTTGTGGTTCGATTGGGAACCAAAAACCCTTATCGGACAAATAACCTGGTACGCTACTATAAAATGTTTTAGACGAACTCTAAACTGAACGGTTCAAAATGCTAAGAAAAACTGATGGGTGATTGAAGACACGAAACCCATTCCTGACACACGTTCAATTTGTCAAAAAGTAACATTTACACGGTAATAATTAAAAACGACCTGATTTTAAGTACTGAAAGTGTCATCCGCGTTCAGAATTGCGTGCATTTTTGACACAAAACCAGTGACGAGTTTCTGCAGTGACCGGAAACGGTTCACCGGAAGATACATCGTCGATTTGATTGACACAGGAGAATCGGGAAACGGATCTCTAAACTCATTCTGACAAGGACGAAATGTGAGATAGTGTTTGACGACGGACAATCGTTGCATTAGTGAAAAAGACATCCTTGCACGTCGTCTGTTGAAAGACAAGTGACGAACCGGCGCGAACATGACGTGACCTGAGGGGGTTCTTGTAAAACCACGACATTTTGTGTTGATTAATCCAATCGAACTGCAACCATCAATAAATTCTTTTAAAATGGTTTGCGTGACTTCTGAATCACTTTGCACACTGAAGTTAGTAACTTTCATTCGTCGATTCCATCAAACAGCTGAGCTACTATTAGCGTCTCGAGGACTCTGTTCTATGGCCTTCGTTAACAAATAATAATATTTTAATACCTCAACCAGAATAAACAAACAAAGGAAGAGTGGATTAGTGTCTTCAGGAATGTAATCTACCGACGATTCAGAGGCGCTTGCTGCCTCCATCATCAGGGAGATACTACCAGACAACACGGTGCAACATCCCACTAGAGTCATCTTCATATTTGTCGTTAGAACCTAAATCTTGCCAAATAAAAGTATATTTTTCTAAAAATAACATTCCTACCCATATGTTAGTAGGATGTGAGGAGAGCCTGGTGCAAAGACACGCCAGGTGGTCCGACTTGAGGGTTCTGCAAGCTGCTACCGTCTTTTGTACCCCAACTTATCTGCCAAGGATCTTACTTTAGGTTCAATACTGTATGTACTAACGTACGAAAGTCGACCTTATGGTCGGCACGCGACCACGAAGGAAGGTTTACCTATGGAACGCGCAATGACCCCCATTCAAAGAATGGTTTTCCGTACAGACAGAAAACACCTGGCAAGCGAGAAAACCACTGTGCCATCGCTGCATATCAGAGTAATTTGTAATATTCAAACAATTATGAACAATATGTTTTGGGGGAAAATACAACACGCACATTTCCCTATAATCTGTACACAAATTTTTAGCGAAAGCTACAAATTATTAATCACATTAATTAGAGATATATTTATGTAAGTAATTCCTATGATTACAGGTTTTTATTACTTCGAAATTATCGAGCATAGATCCGGTCTCGTGCCGAAGCCATGCTTCAATTCCGAACTTCAAAATCGTCTTTCTAAAAACATTTAGGGTTGTTCGTCATAACTCCACGCGAACTTAAAAATTAGAATTTTTCTTCAGATTACAAGACAGAGTCACTACACAAAGTGTAAAGATAAATCCTGTTATCGCAAGGATTTCAATAAATGATCACATTAAACGAATCTATGACCCAAGAAAGTCATTAAGTGACTGAAACAAAGTAGTGGTCTATTACGAGGTGCGATCGGAAAGTTTCAAGACTGTGTCAATAGAGGGCGAACCGGATGTAGTACGAGCTTCTGCCTATAGGGGGTGCGGCCTACATTCATAGTGAATCAGTGTGCCAGCCGGCATCATCGAATTAGCATTTGTTTCTTAGTTACGGGCGTTTTGGTAGTGCATTACACCGACCCTCCTGCGATTTCGGAATGGCGTGTGCATCAAATTTTGCCAAAGACTCGCCAAAACGGCTACGGAAACCTATGAAATGCTAAAGCAAGCATTTGGGGAGTCCGCAATGGGTCGTGCACAAACTTTTGTGTGGCATTCACGTTTTAAAAATGGCCGAACCTCTGTCGATGATGATGAGCGTTCTGGACGACCATCTTCGAGCACAACGCCCGAAACTGTTACGAAGATCGACGTCGTACCATCAACGACTTGTGCGACATTTTTGGGATAGGCTATGGGACCTGTCAGCTGATTCTAAAGGAAGAACTCCACATGCGACGTATCGCAGCCAAGTTTGTGCCAAGGCTCCTGTCTGAGGACCAGTAGCAGAATCGACTTCTCGTTTGTCAGGAGTTTAAAGATCTTGCAAGAACCGACCCCAACTTCCTTTCTAAGCTCTGTGTGACTTCTTCCTCTTCCCAAAGATGAAATTCAGCTAAAGGGAAGGAGATTTGAGACGATAGGAGAGATTCAGGCAGAATCGCAGATGGTGCTTGACAGGCTGACAAAGAAAGATTTCCAGGGATGCTTCCAGGCTTGGCAGCGGCGCTGGGATCGTTGTGTTCACTCCCAGGGGAACTACTTCGAGGGTGATGGATGAATTAAATACCTGAGATAAGTGTACGGGTTTTGATACGCGCAGTCTAGAAACTTTCCGATCGCACCTCGTACATACTCAAATCAATTAATAACAAGAATGTGCAAGCAATTTTTAATTCAAATTCAAGCTGTTTCTGGGTTCGTCCATCAGGACACTTCATGCGTGACTCCACCTGATTATTCCTCCCCAACCACGACGTGCTCTTTATGGAATGCTGAGTGTGAAACGGATCATTAAGTATAAAAGAAACGAGAGGGCTCCAATAAAAGTTTACGTCATGGTTACTTCTCTTGGTTATACTAACTGGAGAAGGGTTAGTAGGATCTGAGGTTTTCACGGCAGTGAGTCCGAAGATGGCTGTCTTCTGAGTTGTATAGAGTCGTGTAGTCCGACATTTCAGAGGTAATTGCTGCCTCCATCATCAGGACGATGAATTTCAGAACCCCTGATACAGTTTCATATTATTGTAACAAATACAACGAATTAAAACGAGAAGTAAAAGGTCGATTCTGTTGAAAATCTCCGATATCAAGTAAAAACATCACTCATTTGCCCTTCGTAAAGGTAAAAACTACTTTGAGTTAAAGCCTGGGCCATTTTCGAATAAAATATCGAGCTGTGCATCGGTAACAAAAATAACAATGCTGAGGGCTGTTGCAGACTTGAGCTGGGCAGCTGCAAGGCGCGGAAGCCCCCAGCATGCATCACAGACAACAGGCACCAACTTCCGATACGCTCGGACCGGAAAAGGGGAAATACTGACGGATCAGCTTAGGCCACAGCCGGCTCTGCCTGCATACGTAGGTCTCCACACGCAAACACGTTCTCCGGACGAGACAGACAGACAGCAATTTCGCCCCCAAACACACCAAAAAGGGACAACAGATCGCTGCAATGCCCCTTAACACATTCTGCACGGCGGGACACGAGTTCTGAAGCACGCGTCAACTTACACGCAACATTAGCCACTGTCCATCGACACACGCACAGAGAACTTTTTAACTTACAATCTTGTGTTACAAGATATTTATATTTATTTAGTGTTCTGTCTGACGACAGGTCCATATGAACAGGATCCTTCCATCCTTTTCTCAGACTGGGACCTGTTCATATACGTTCTTGGCAGATGATCCAGAAGTGGTTTGCCATTGCCTTCTTCTGTGTGTAAATGGAGTAATTGTTGGGATGCCACGGAGGAAAACTCAGTGTTGCCTAGACCACGGCCTTGCCCAACACAAGTTATAAATTCGGGGCACCGCCGGGAATCGAACCCGAGACCCCAGGATTACGAGGCCAGCGTTCTACAAGATACAACAGGGAAATTCGTTACGTTTAGTGAAAATTAAAAATGTAAATGGGAATAGTATTATTAAAAATTTGCCAAACTTCGTCTGAAAGATTAAGATAAAAACTGCTTCTAACATAATCTTACAAGAGAAAAAATACTTACTTCTCGATGATTTTGTACGCGTGACACCCTTGAAGTTACAGCCCATAAGGAGACTGAAATCTGCGCGCATTAAAATGCCACTCAATGACTCAATCTTGAAAGACGATAAACGTAAGTCCTATATTGAATCGTCTGCTTATTTTATTTTCAGGAAATGATTTCATTATGTTGGTATCATGCTAAGTAAATTTCCTAAAAATAGGACTAAACTGATTTTGTATCATCACAAAGGTCACTACTAGGCCTGAATATATTTTTCTCAACATTATTACACAAGTAATTAATGTTAATGATTTATAAGCAAAACATTTCACACCGACCTGAGTCATCTTCCAAATGATCTCTAAGAACCTTTCAGTGCTCATTACAAAAACTTTCTGCGTCTTGGAAAATAAACAGCCCGGAAAGACGAGTTACTTGCGGCTAGAATAAAGTCGATTGAGCGTGCATTAACCTAAGCAGCTGTCGCGTGGCAGCCAGCAGCTGACGGAACGAACCACCGGATTCCCTCCGGTTTGTCAGTCGCCCATCGTCCAGGTGCACCACCAGTCCCCCGGGTCTTACGATCGTGTTAATGCCAGGTACTGAGACCCTTGAATGAAATGCAGATTCGGCTAAAAAATTCAGGTCTTCTCAGTTCTGCCAGAATATGGTTCATCCTACGAGTTACTTGCCTTGTCCTCTGTGTCCAAACACCAGGCATTCTATACTAGATTCATACTGAGTAGTTGGCTTAAAGTCCAGGAAACTTTACCCTCGTGGACAGAGAACCACTGAACACGAAACAGCGCAGGCCCTCAACTCAAATATTCGTGTCCTAGCTGAGAAATGAACCCTCTTCATCCATACCACTTCGGAAATCTCGGTGTATATCAGAGGATGGTTAACCACCGTGGTCTAGCGGTCAGAACGCTGGCCTTGTAATCCTGGGGTCTCGGGTTCGATTCCCGGCGGTGCCCGAATTTATAACTTGTGTTGGGCAAGGCCGTCGTCTAGGCAACACGGAGTTTTCCTCCGTGGCATCCCAACAATTGTGCCCGAATTTATAACTTGTGTTAGGCAAGGCCGTGGTCTAGGCCAGTGGTATTCAACCTTTTTTGTTCGCGTACCCCCAGATATAATTTCTCTTCAACTTTGAACCCCCCCAAAGTTGTTGGTGTATAATTCAAGTTATACGTAGTATATAATCTACATGTAAAATAAATTACATCCAAAAATAATGTATTAAATCTGGCCCTGATTATTCAGTGATTATCATAAAATAATATTTTTTTAAATTTCACGTACCCCCTAAGATGTCTTCGCGTACCCCAGGTTGAATACCACTGGTCTAGAACAATGTTGCGCGACTTATCTACACTCGGGGCACATTAAATATTATCGAAGAGTCATGGCGGCACACTAACCCCATTTGTATATTGTGGGGGGTAGGTAGATGGTTTATGGCATTGATTGACAGCGACAACTTATTATAAATCTACCCCAACCGAAAAATGTTCATAGTTATCCATCTTTATTATCGTAATTTACTTTAAATATATTCATTATTTGAAATGAATTTAAATTTATTTATACACATCGTTTAATCATTAAAACTGAAAGATACTTATTCATATTTTATATATAGATTATACGTAATTATTTCACAATATCCAAATCAGTTTCCCGAGACCCAAAGATCTCACTGCATATGGAATATGACTCGTCATTTACAGTGGATGTGAGCAGAGAAAATATTAGTTTAAAAATAAAGCTAGATATCAATAATTATCTAATCATAAACATCTATAATCCATTTAATAGCTATGTGGTTCTGTGCTACTTAGCAATTGCATTCAGTGGAGATTCAGTCCATCAACCTTTGTGAAAATGTCTGCTAAGTACGTCAACTTCTACTTGTTAAAAAGCTCGAGGAATGAAATTCGTGGACTTCGAGCAAAAGATCCACGCGCGTCTCAGAGCCCAAAACGACCCCCAGCCAAACCTTCTCACGTTAAGAACCTTAGACCTGGCTGAAACCACTTTGCACGAGGTGGCAGTGTCTTCAAGTCTCAGGTTCATCCGACACAACAAGTGTATGCCCGCTTGTCTCTTAAGTGCCATCCTCCCCGATCCAGCAAGTCGGACTCCTTCCCCACATAGTCAGTCCTCGAGGGGCATAGATCATTTACCCTGTGCCAGTCTCGGGTCTGCAGCACCTAGAGACCACTGCCATTCACCTACTGTTGAGGACCAGAACAGTGAAGCTCTCTCGCGAACTCTCATCACTGCAAAGAGTTTGCTCCTGCGAGATTACACCAACAAGAATCTGTGGCAATGGCGGTGTCTACCTGGGACGTAATTACACGGCTTCCAAATGATACGCCAGGTGAGAGTCCGATTGTATTTTCCTGACACACCAAAAACACTCGAATGTGCTGACCGGGAGAGGCTAGAGGCAAAAGGCCTTTCTTGACGTGTGCTTAGTTTCGCGTATGACAAGCACAGAATCATTTAAACATAAAATTCTTCAATGTAGACTGAGCTCGAAATTATTTCAGAGTTAGCTTCCTATAGCAATCTCATCCTCCTTCTTCTACTAGCTCTGGAACAAATCTTAATTTATAACACACCTCACGGGAAAACATACCTCACGACATAACCACATTTTCGAGGAACGTAACCCCGTCGTCGCATGGTGGGGTACGCCTACATTGTCATAAAGCCGCAGCCCGGCTTCAATCCGAACGCATAAATCAATGAAGACAAGTCTATGGTCACATGTTTCTCTAGTAGACGCAGAATGGTCCAGGCCCATCCCGATTTTAAACTAAATGAAATACCCCGGTGTAATCCTTAATAGAATACCCACACAGAAAGGACTGGTATTCAGAACGCTGATCAGGGCCTACGCCCTGTTCAAAAGTTAGCAACATCAAGCCTTAACTCCAAACGGACCACCATAAAGATGTCAATACGTCAATAATGACTTTCGATTTTATCAGAAAATTCTCGATCCCTAACAGATCGTCAAGTCTACGGTCGTTCAAGTGACTAAACTGAAGTTACACTTAAATTACTCTATGGAGCCGAGTCCTTCCTGAGAAGCCAACAGTCGCTCGGCCACTTAAATTCCCAGCATTTTACGAAACCTGATAGTTCACTAACGCGTTCACAGGAGCCGCCACTAGCCAGCATTCTGAGTCAGGCGAAACTAGTCCAAACCAGTTGCCGTTGTTGCATACGCCAAAGAAGATAAGACATAATCTACCGCGCCACAGTCTGGATACACACAGCCCTTCCACACACGACTCGTCCTCTAGTCAGATCGTATGCCTCAAGGCAATTCAGATGGTAAAAGTCCCTCAGACTGATCCCCAAGATTGGCTCGACGCCGAGAAAGACAGACCGTCAGCTGTTCCACGACTGGACCTGGGCCTCATCGTGATCTACGTAAAGGTTTCAAAAATCTCCAAACAATCACTCGCCCTGAAAATGTTAACTGCAATGTTTGCCCTGAAAGCCGGAGTTATGCAAAAAATTATGGTTTCAAACCCATCCACATTTAATAACAACATTTATAAGCAACTCAGAGCACGATCTGTACGTTTTCCATCCCATACGAGGTGTTTCAGCAAAGAATGAACAGAAACTCGAGGCTTATCAGAATAGGACTTCTTACCTTGTCACCTCATGACGAAAACAGGTCCAGTATCCAAAACGTAGTAGGTAAAAAGATTTGGAATGACTGCCGAATTCCAAGAGATCATTCATGAAAACTGTTACACTATCAGAAATCTTTAGGCCCTAGCTGTAACACTTTTATTACAGTTTTAACCAAAAGCAATGAAACATTAGTAAATATTATAAAGACCTACAATACTGTAATCACAAGATTTGGAGCAAATATAACACTTGTGGACATTAAGGCACAGACAGAATAATAATATTAAAATGTATCTTAAAGAGGAATGAGCCAGCGTAGCTCAGTCAGTATAGTGACCGGCTTCGGACTGGATGACCGGGATTCGATCCCCGACGGGGGCAGAGGATTTTTCCTGTAGCCTCTGCAAACTGGTTGTTTCATTCACCGAATTACCGCCATACCTGAGATTTACATATTTTTTACAGACCACATTGTTTTCAATAAAGTGGATTTAATCTAAAAGCCTTGTGGTTTATTTAATGAGTCTGAATTAATTAACCGAGTCTTGTAGCGATGAATAACAAATGACACAACAAATATGCAATGATTTAAGGATGTGGGAGGAAGAACTTGAGATATATTTTTGAAGATCTACACTCTTCTGGCGTATGCCTGGATGAACTGCGAAAACCATAAGACGTCTCAGTTCTGACACTGGTAACACTGCCAAAAACTGAGGCACTAATTCCCTTTCCCTTAATTAATCTGTTCTGAGAAACATTTTTCTGCTTAAGTCATTCTGGAATCTAGCGTCAGTCACTAGATGTGCTAATTATTTTCTCTGTTTGAAGAAACAGTTGACAAATGTTTGTTTTCAACCACTTCTTAAATACCCGTCGATCAAGAATGCACAAACAACATTTCCACGTAAACCCAAGGCCTCTGCGACCAGAAGCAAATTTCAATAAGACACTTTTGCACATTACACTTAATTTTAACACACATTCAAAACCAGCAACACACGTCACAGCCTCGCAATGAAAATAAGGCTTTGCAAAAGTGTCATAACCAATGGACACTCCCCTCAGCATACAAAAGCTAAGCTTGACAAATTAGTCTTACCTATATTTAAATAAATATTCCTTGTACTGACAACATAAAAACAATTGTTTTGCTTGGCCTTACTACGTCTAAACCTAGAGTAACATTTAAAAAAAACAATGGCCTATAAAACAAAATGTCTACCAGCCCACTAATAAACAAAAGCAATTTAATCAGTAGCTGACATGGGAAAGCATTCTACAATGATACACTACAAGCCTGGACTCACAAGCTGCACTGACAACTTCTTAACTTTTTAAAATAATTTCAAACAAAACGTCTAACTAGCTTTAACCTATAATTTTACCGCTGTTTGAAAACATCATTGGAAGAATTAATAAATAACTGTCCCACTTAAATGACTTCATATGAATTTTAACCTGATGATGGCCATACTGGGCTGAAAAATGTAGTTCGGTAAATAAACTATTAACTGTAAGTGCGTGGAAGTGGCTAACAACAATCAACAAGAACACACCTTCTTATATTTATGTGTCTATATCATGTATAGAACAAGAAATAAATTACAGCATGAAACATACTATCCTGTTCCTAGGAGTGTATTATTGGCCATTCAACGTCAAGACTGTCGGAGAAGAGACATAGTGAATGCACAGCGAATTAGCCAAACACCTCTGAATACATTTTTCATTACCTTACAACCATCCTCACATACCTCTAATAAGACAGTGTTGTATTATATGAGATTTCAGATTTCCACAGTAGTGAAAATGTACTTTGTGATCTTCTGGGCTGTGTCGCTGTGTTGTCTTGAAGTGACTACTAACAATTCAGAGGAAAATATCTCTAAAATTAATTCTTCTCGGGCTACCAGCCGTGTCATGTGACTGAATGGAGAAAACACCGTTTCAAGAACCATCTTTATCCTAGGGGTACTGAAATCTTATCCCCATTATCCACCCTGAATATAAGAGTGACATGTTCCAAAATGCTGGCAACCACTACAACAGTACACCGCAAACAGAACTGAGAAGGCCATAATTGATTTATTAACTCACTCCGAAAATACAAACTTACATAGTTTGAAAACTGGCACATATGTTACAAAAGTTCCTTTTTCTATAAGCATCATATAAATCGTGCAGTTCCCTTTAAACAGCTGGTTTCCACAATTTTGAAAATATTAGGTCATACATAAATTACAGACTAGTGTAGGGTTTGGAAGATACAAGCATAAAAAAATAGCTGGCTGCTCACACTCTCTGTACTTTCTATTCAGACATCTTTACGTTATGATTCGACAAAACACTACAAATAGTCTCCTGAATCACACAAAACAGCGTGATTTAATATTAGCTGTTTAGATAACTCAGATATATAAAAATCATACACATACGCTACCAGAGACAGGTATTATTTTAATTATTACAAATTATGTGGATACTGAACGACCTAATAATGTCTACTGTACGTTAACCAGCACTGTCTTGGCTGTAAGCAAAGGGTTAATATAAGTTCAAATGGCGGAAAATGAATTAAAACCACGATTTTCTATCATAACAACAAATTCATGGAAATTACTCACTTGTGTGCCCAAGAGCGCTTCCAGCTTGGCCCATGTCTCAAGACATATTCAACACCACATGGGCCGACTGTTCGATTTGAAATCACTGTTGCTGTACACTAAAAAAGAGCAAGATTATTTTACTGCATAATTTGTCACTATGTTACAACCCATCGCAAGATGGCAAAGGTAATTCACCTCTGACTTCTAATTCTCTAACTCACCCGGAATGAGTGGTGCCATCTGTGAAGAGCAGAGGAGAGTCTATTTTCATCATTCTATTGTTCTACAGCTGATTGCAAGAGCATGGTTGTTATTTGTTTGGATATCTAGTAAGCTGAGTTACATACTACGTAATGCCATCATTGCAAATAATACCATAATTTGTGAGTCGTAACAGTAATAGTTTAATCATTTCTTTTGTTATATAAAATGGTAAATCGCTTAAAGTATTTGTTTAAATTTTGATAAAAACCGGCTAAACTGTGGAACTGGGCCTTATTACAAAACAACATTGAGTTACATAATTTACTGACTGTTGGCCGTCTGCAGTTTTTTTCCACTTGCATCATGATTTATGTGTAACTTTCGTTGCACGTAACGTTTAGTAAGAGTTACGTCCTAAACAGTGTTTTGTTGCACGAGATCGGCACAGTGCAATGTGACTAAACGTTATTGACATCTTCCCCGAATATTTACGGAATAGCGATCTCGGTATTACAGGAAAGGCTAAGTTCCCTGTGGAGAGAACAGCTTCTCACTGAGGTTTATTTTGGTAAATAAATACTCGCGTTGTGTGACACTACTCAGGAATTGTTATAGCAGCACAAATATCGAATGACAAAGATCTAGCAATGAATGATAAATTTCTACTAACGTTTCAGAGGCCCTTGCTTCCTCCAACATTAGGGTGATAAGTAAATTTATACATCTCTATGATGACAACCCAGAATACTACCATCTACAAACACACTGAAATTATAACCTCAAATTTCTGAAAGCTTTGAAACAAGGTTATGTTGAAAACTGATTAAGTCATCAACACAGCTTATTTAAAAAAACAGATTTTTTAACTTGTTTTCAGCAATTTCAGGTATTAAATACTTATAAATAACTTGATATTGAATTGTTATTACCTTGTATGCTATTTTGTAGAGATAGATCCATTTAAACCTTGTTTATACTGCATTATACAGTTAAGATATATTAAATGCATATGAAATGATTAAGATTAATTTAATTACATTGAGTGTGTATGGGTCAAAACATGTAGAGATTTTATAAGGTATGTTGAAAAAGGTACATAAGGATAATGTAACATAGTATTTATTACCACAGAGTTACAACTGCTTGCACATAAGCAGAAATTATGCATTATTTTTTGACGTAAATACAATTAATTGTAACAAATCGTCCGGTTTCATCATCTCCATAAACTGGGCAATCTGTAATAGCAATTTCTTAACTTCCCAAGTCATTAAACTTTATAGACAGATATGTCTTATGGTTATGGTTTAAATTGAGTTGGGCTGTACATATATATTTAATATGCCTTGTAGCACAATGTTTAGTATTAGCATTATTATTGGTAAAGTGTGTTGTAGGTTTTAGGCATGGCTAGACAACGCAAACCTCTTCCTGTAGATCACACGAACTCAAGACATTCAAAGAAGAGTCCGTCAAAGACTCAGGTGAATGGTGGAATATTTTTGTACTGGAGGCAAGGCTTGGTAGTTATTTGCCTTGTAATTGCAGGAGTAATAGGATACATGGGGTACTTGGAAACACGTGTCAATACACCATTTGACGAACAGAAGGTATGTGCAGTACGCTAATTTCTCATCAAGTTGTTTCGCATACCATTTGCATTGTTACGCAGAATTGCTACCGACATATATTCTTATAGATGGTGATAAAATCAGGTCTGGATGTTCCTGATCGCTACTGGGGTAGTTATCGTCCAGGTCTGTACTTTGGAATGAAGACGAGAGATCCTTATTCTCTTGTCACAGGTTTGATGTGGTACTTCCCACACCAACTGCATCCAGATGGAGGCGGAATAAGGTGAACATTTCTTGTCACAGTCTCGACATAAGCTTACTTTCAATTCTGAGTTCCTGTAGTCCTTTAATAGTCACGAGTTCTCTCTAAATGTTAACTGCAAGAACTTCAGAATACAGAGTGAGTCGCAAGTCTTGATATAAAGAAATTATAACACAGATGAATTAAACTGCAGATATAATATGAAGCACGTCGCGTCTTATCGGTGCAAACTTCAAGTTTGCTTTTACAATTTAGATTTCTTATTTCTGCTCATTATGTCTGCTGTGAGTGACACGACAAACATGTCATCTGTATCTGAGTTCATGGCACATGTGAGTAGCTTGTTGGCGTCTGTGACAGCTGCAGCGTTGCTGACTCTTGAGTTCCTCTGTGATGCTCAGTAAAGGGTGTGTGCACACCTTATCCTTGATGAGCCCAACAGGAGAAAATCTTGGGGGCCATGTTATTGGGCCTACTTGACTGTTGGGGAACTGCGTAACTTCAAGCTACGGTCTTCTCACAAAAGAAAAATGGTCCATAAAATTTCTTTTGGCTCATTTCACGAAATACATTCACCTCTTTTGCTGTCAGATTTGTTCTCCGTGATAACCTGTGGATCATTTTTGCCGAGATGTGGACTTTGTGCTATTCGCCTTGCCACTGGTGTGGAACATGGCTGTGTCACTAAAATCAATCAAAGTTAGAAAATTGCTTGTGAATGTGGGTATGTTGTGAGTCTGTGGATAAGATATCTAATAGCTGCTGTTCTGTGTTCATGATCGTGGCATGATGAATTATGTATAACAGGTCTGCACAATAGGAAGGTACATGTGGGACAAAATGTAAACTATAAAAGTGTTTCAGGAACAGTCTTGTTATTTCCTGTATGGTAATTACATTAGTTAAAAATACAAAGCGAAATAAGTGTGTTATAACTTGGTTACATTCCATCCTAAATGTAAAAAGTCAATAATTAATATTGAACATTTTCCATAAGAAGAAAATAAATTTAAAAATAATTAAAAGAGGCATAAATAAAAAAAGGGCAATTTCTGCTCTTATTTAAAAATAATGTCAGGTTTTATTACATTTGATTAATTTTGAAAGATGATTCTTCACCACGCAGTTAGTTGTAATGAAATATGTCGTAATAAAATTGACTTGTGCATGGGATGCTTTTTTTTCTTTTCATTGGAAATTACGTTGCACAGCAGTCACAGACAGATATTCACCAAACCACAACACACACGCTGCACTCCCTGGTCGTGAAATCCACTAATTTTTTTTACAATGCGACGACCAGTGCCATCTGCTGTAGATATTGGAAACCAAACTGGGCAGTATGAAAGCTTGA
This sequence comes from Zootermopsis nevadensis, assembly GCF_000696155.1. The sequence goes on along the minus strand of NW_019060376.1, from coordinate 246,056 downwards.
AGTTTGCATCAATAAAATATGCTTTGTATCATATACACAACTTCATCCATTTCAGAGTTATAATTTCTTTAAATTTGGTCCTAATTGTGACTCGTACTGATTGAAACTTTTTACACTGACTACTTATGAAGTAGGTGATGCTTTAGTAATGAATATTATTCCTTACATTTGTTTCTGCATGGATCACATTCTGTTTATTTTTATACACATTGATAATAAATTGCATAGCACATGTAAGGTTCAGCTCGTCTGCCTTCGTTAATGAAGTAACTGCATCTGAGGAAGATTCTGACAAAATGTAATCAGGAAACCTACATTATTACTTGTTGAAGAAAGGTCTGTTTTTGACTGAGATAGTCAATCATTTTGTCTTCTACATTATCATGTTGCTGATTCTGTTGAAATTGTGCATAGTTAACATCCACTAAGAACTGTTAAGAAAATTAAATTTTTGTTCAAGACCAGTCTTTCATTATTTGCCAGTTAGCAGAGATGTGTTTTGTTATGAAAGAACTCATTTCTGACTTGCTGTATGCTTGGAGATGTCTTGTCTTCTGGATTGTTGCACCATGAAGTCTGGTATGTGTTTGCATGGGTCCGGGCCTTAGCCCGACTCCAACTATTGGCTGGGCCTGGACTTGGTAACAGATAATGTTTGGGTTCAATCTTGGTTGATATGATTGTAATCAAACATTGCACGATCGTTGTGGGCTTTCTTAGGTCATTATTTTTTTGCAAAGAAAAAGTTATTCGTAGTTGCCCTCGTCTTATGGTCATGATATAGTCAGGCTCTGGAAGCAAGTCACATGGTCTTTATTCTTTGGGGGAATTTTCATAGCTGTCCATTCCCAGAAATAGTTGATGGAAATGCCCTACAAATTTGACATCTAATATATTTGTACCCTTTATTATTATTCTTCCATTTCTTGACCGTTACTTCGGTCTTCCGGTGCCTAATATTTTCTTCCATTCTTCAATATTTTTCCATCCTTCCAGAGGTAGTTTTTACTCTATCATGGTTCTTGTAATTCTGTCGTTCCATCCTGGTCTTGGTCTTCCTCTCTTCCTTCTCTCTTTTGGTTGCCGTTCATAGTCATTTTTGGTAACCTTTCCTTCTCCATCCTTTACTGGACCAGTGGGTGAGGGGGTGGAGGATTGGAGTGGGGAAAGGCGATAGGGTAGACCTGCAGTCTCGCCAGAGAGAGGAGGGAGATCTAGAACATTGGAGGTAGACAAAAAAATGCAATGTGTGGAATGAGGATAAGAAAGAACAAAAAATAGGATAAATAATAAAAATTTATACAATTACAAGTATATTTTTTCCTCCTTGTATTAATTTACCTAGTTTTATGCTTTTATGAGTGTATATTTTCCTTTTATTTCAGTTCGGTCCTGTTCTTATTTCACATATTGTATTTTCTGTATGCCTCCATGTTTCTAGCTCACTCTCCTCAATCAGGCCAGAGTGTGGGTCCTCACTCCTGTACTCCTCACCCATTGGTCTGGCCAAGCAGCTGCTGTATCTAAACAAACTTGTTTGCATGTGGCTTACTCATTGCCCTGGTGATGGAGGCAGTAGGTACCTCTGAAGTGTTTCTCTTCTTCCACCAGACTGTGTGGTGTAACATCCTAGAAGACATTCATCTTCATGCTGTATGTTTTCTTTTTTAATTTTTGTATACAATGAATCTAGACATCTTCTGTGATAGATCGTTGAGCATAGATTTGGAAATTACCATTTTCAGATCTTGGCCAGTGTTGGGTGTCGGAGTTGGTGTTCTTAGTTTCTCTAGTTCAATGTTTCCCAAACTTTTTAACACTTGAAGAATTTTCGCTGGTTTCTACGTAAAAAATGGATAGGGAACGTATGTGACGTAGACCACTACAATTCTTTGTATTGTAGTGAACTATAGGAAAATAAATTATGCTGAATTAAGCATTCTGATTATGTGTCAGAAACTTCAAAGTAGCTTATCTCCAGTTTTCTATTTTTCATTGTACAAGATCAAGAATATTTAGTAGTCTGTTCTAATCAGTCATCAGTGAACAAAAATTAAGGGAAGGACCAGTTGTGTTTTTTTACACGTTATTTTCAATTGACAGACATTGGTGTGAGGATGGAGATAATCTGGATCGGTATGGCTGGATAGAACATGATGGACGAACTTTTGGAGTTCAAGAGATAGAAGATGGTCCATTTAAAATTACTACATCTTTCGTGAAGAAACCTGGAGGACGTCGTGGAGGTGACTGGACAGCAAGAATCAGTGTAACATCCCAAGGCAGTCAAATGCGATATGAACTCGTATCGTTTCTTTTATATTCAGCCATTGAAGAAAAGACCAAGGGTTGGATTAAACCAAGTCGTTTCGGAAATCAGCTGCTTACTGGTGTAACTGGGGAGACAGATGGTTTGGGGGCATTTACTGTGAAGTTTTACAATCATTCTGGTCAAGTGGAAGATGTATCATATCTTAGCACAATTACTGAGGGCCTTCATGTGCTGAAAGAGACTGTTATTACATCTCTGCGTGTGATCACAGATCCCCAGAAAGGTATTCAGAAACGTATTATCTTGCCAGGAGAATTACTTCCATCATCTGGTGCTGAAGGTAAGAGAGCAGAGCCCAACCTTGTGGTCACACAAGTAACGGCCAGAGTGCCGTTTGAACTCGAAATGGCATTTGAATCTGGAAGTTACTTCGACCGACCAGGAAGTCTTATTGGGGAAGCATACAGCAGAGAACTGAGCCGGCTTCAGGATGATTTCCACCATAAATTTGAAGAAAAATTCAGACTTGAGGCAAAAGGGTACAAGCCTGATGAAATTGCATTTGCAAAAGCGGCATTCAGTAATTTGCTTGGTGGTGTGGGTTATTTCTATGGAGCATCAAGGGTTGAGTCATCATATACAAGAGGTCCAGTACCATACTGGAAAGCACCACTGTATTCTGCGGTTCCATCAAGGAGTTTCTTCCCGAGAGGATTTCTGTGGGATGAAGGATTCCATGGTCTCTTGATATCATCCTGGGATCTTGATATAGAATTAGACATCATCAGTCACTGGTTTGATCTAATGAATGTAGAAGGTTGGATTCCAAGAGAGCAGATTTTGGGTCAGGAAGCTCTGAGCAAAGTTCCGGAACAATTTGTGACACAGAGAAACACTAATGCAAATCCACCAACCTTTTTTCTAACTTTACATTTTATACTTCAGAACTTTGCAGATAAATTGACAGAGAAGGAAGGTCATTTGGGAACTTTAGAGCGTCTCTATCCTCGACTTCAAGCGTGGTTTGACTGGTTCAATGGGACTCAAATTGGTGACTTGTCTGGATCATATCGGTGGAGAGGGAGAGATGCTCTCACAAAGAGAGAATTGAATCCCGTAACTTTAACGTCAGGTCTTGATGATTATCCACGAGCCTCTCACCCTGACATGAATGAACGTCATGTAGACCTTCGCTGCTGGATAACACTGGCAGCATCCACAATTTCAGAAATTGCCAGAATTCTTAATCGAAATGGTCAGAAATATGGCAACACATATGACTACCTAGCAGATAACAGTCTCTTGAATGAATTACACTGGTCTCCCCGCACTCAATCTTACGCGGACTTCGGGCTGCATACAGATGCTGTTGTCCTCAAACACCCTCCACCTCCAAAGTCACCACCAGGGCATCAAGTTCCTCAAAATACCGATAAAATTCGAGTGGTTTTGAAGGACCCAGAACTGCGCTTCGTTGATTCCTCCTTTGGTTATGTTAGTCTCTTCCCCTTTCTTTTACAAATTCTGGATCCTGCGTCTCCCAAACTTAACAAGGTATTAGATGACTTAATAAATCCGGAACTCTTATGGACAAATTATGGCTTACGTTCTCTAGCAAAAACAGCACCACTGTATATGAAGAGGAACACAGAGCATGACCCTCCTTACTGGCGGGGTCCAATTTGGATTAACCTCAACTATATGGTGGTGAGAGCACTAGATCATTACAGCAAAACAGATAGTCCATACAGAGAAAAAGCTAAGACTATCTATCAAGAACTGAAGCAAAATTTGATAAAAAATATCATTAAGGAATATAGAAGAACAGGGTACATTTGGGAGCAATATAATGATAAAACAGGACAGGGGCAAAGGTCAAGACCATTCACAGGCTGGTCATCTTTAGTTGTTTTGATTATGGCAGAAATATATTAATGCAAACAAAGAATTATTAACGTAACTCCGTAATGAACTTAGGATGGGGTCCAGTGGTTTGCTATTGTGAACATTAAAATCATTTTCGTCTTGGTTTCATACGAGGCAAGAAATTTCTTGATGAGGAGAGTATCATCTTCTCAAGGAGATTTCTTCTCCATTGAGTTTTGTAATATTGGAATGGGGTTAGGACGTGTTTGGCTGTTACAAGCATCGTCTCTTGGTTAATGTTGTAATATCAGATAGTTTGATTCTCATTGATTACATGTGAATTATTCAGTTTTTCATATTTAATTTCTCACTATCAAAACTGCTTTTAATTGTAAACCATTCCAAAAGTTGATTGCCTTGTGTTGCACTAAATATTATTATGGGAACAGTGTTAATAAATTTGTATTGTAGCTTTACACTCTGTTAATTGTATAAATACAGTTTTAATATAAAATGACAATTACACACAAGATGGCTGTATTCTGGGTTGTTGTGCCGTGATAACCTCAAATCCTACCAACTGTTACACAGCTGAACGAGTAATATGATTTATTGCACTGAGGACTATCTTCAAATCTGAATTGAATAGAATAGAATTTATATACATTCCATAGATCTTTCATAGGCTTAAGCCAATGACGTAGAACAGGTCATAGCACAAATACATTACTTGTTTCTAGCACAAATATAAATACAAAGATACGAGAGCTGTTTACAGATTTTTGGAAATACAGTTTTACAGTAAAATAATCATGATAAGAAACCATCACCATTGTTACTGACATGTATTTATAATAAAGGTAAGTAAGGTTTGTCCCACTATACGCCATGTAGGCGCTTGGGGTAAGTGGAGGTACAGCTCCTCTCTTTCTTAACCTCGGCACTAGATGGTATTTATAATAGTTGAGACTTTTTAGGTGATGTAAATTCTTTTAATGCTGGCTTAAACATTTTTATATTGTGATTTAAACTTTTGATAGTTGGAAGATTATTGAATAACTTAATTCTAGTATAGTAAACACATTTTTGATATTTAGTGAGGTTAGAATTCGGCACATGAAGGTTGTATCTGTATCTTGTTCTTATATTGTGGATATCTGAATTTGTTTGAAATTTATCCATGTTATCCACTACAAATGATAGTAGTGAGAGCAAGAATTCCCTGGGTAGTAGAAGAATATTAAACTTTTCAAATAATTACCTGCAAGAGGCTCTCCTTTTAGTACCTGCCATTATTCTAATGATCCTCTTTTGAATGTAAAATACTTTTTTGCTGTCCGTTGAATTTCCCCAGAAAATTATTCCGTATGACATGATGGAATGGAAGTAAGCAAAATAAACTACTATTTTCATGAGTGCTGAAACTGTCCTCAAAGCAAAACATGCTGAGCTTAGTTTAGGGATAATGTATTGAATATGTTTTTTCCAGCTTAATTTGTTGTCAATTTACAGGCCAAAGAAATTTAGTTCCCCGATTATTTTATCATGATAACCTATAATTAGTTTTACACAAATTCTGTTGTTAGTACAAAATTTCATGGAATTTGTTTTGTCAAAATTTAATGTGAGTTTATTGGCTTTAATCCATCTGTTCAATCTAGCAAAGACATCATTTATGAAATTTTTAAAACAGTCAATTTCTGGATATGAAATAATAATATTAGTATCGTCAGCAAAGAGTGTAGATTTAGATTGAGATTTGATGGTTGGGGGCAGATCGTTGATTTATACGAGAAAAAGTATTGAACCTTGAGGCACTCCATGTTTTATAACGCCCCAATTTGAGTCGGTGCTATCATTTGAATTTGATGATTTCATTAGTACTTGTTGCTTTCTGTCATGATGGTATGCCAGCTATATTTTGAATTCCATAAAAATTTAGTTTTAATAGTAATAATTCATGATTTACACAATCGAATGCTTTAGCAAGATCACAAGATATTCCATCAACATACACTTTATTATTTAGTGCACTTAAGATTTCATCTGTAAAATTGAATTATCAGTTGTAAAAAAAATTTCTAAATCCAAATTGTTCACCTGCAAATAACCAGATCGGTAATCACTCATATTCTTTTGAAGCCTATCTGTTGTTACCAGTGGAAAATTTCAGTGATGTTCGTACCCAAGAAGGAAGGATCGTACCCTATGGTGTGTGTGTGTGTGTACTATAACGTAACCGTCAAACCCACGATTAAATTTGACCACGGGTACAATATATTTTCGGAGTGTCAAGTATTTAGTGTCACTGGCTTAGCGGCCGCCTGTCAACAAATCAGTCTCCGTCTGTCATATCGCCAATTTCTCAGATCAGTAATTACAAGCGTTTTAGGTATGAGTGCCGTGCAGCATGAAGCATTTTCCAGAAAACATTCGACGAAATTCTAAAGCCGTGCCCATTCCCAAAGACGAAATTTGAAGAAAAATGATTCGGCCCTCGAGATGACTGGAAAGTTTGACACGGCTGAACAGCTACAACTTCAAAATGAATATCAAAAAAGTATTTTCGTTGCATGTGAAGTTCCCTTCTCGAGGTTCATTCTGTCTCCCAAGGGCATTCGCCCCCAAAAGGTGAAATTACGCCCTGGTTCAATCTAACCAATTTTGTCATACCTCGGGTTTCTTAACTTTCACAAATCCATTGCGATGGCGTCATTTTTACTGCATCTCCGAAATGCGTTTTAAGAAAATGATTTAATCATACGAATGTCATTAGACAGAGTATGTTTCAAGGTGGCTGGAAAAGACACTGGGCAACAAACAAAGGATCATGCTCACACAATTTGACCTAACCTTCCTCACATTGACCCTGACAGTGGAGAAACGTTGGTTTTCAACTCGGTTCTGACACAACCGATCGTCCAAGACGATTTTATAACATTCATGCGCCATGAAAATTCTAAATCTTATATGCATTATCTTCCTTTTCTTTACAAAATCAAATTTGTATACAGTTCTCAGTGAATTGTCAATCAACATTTTCTACGGTTATGCAGTCTGATAATGGTAATACATCGTTCATAAATCACTGCAAATAAAGTGATTTATGTATGACATTGTATATTTTTTTGTTTACAGTAGGAGCATACATAATTTATAATTGAAATTAAGTAGGTTCGTACTGGTCCAATTTGACGCAGCCGGAAGCCCGTCGGAAGTCTTCCCGAAAAACCTGGCTCAGTAACCGAGAAATTGCGAGCCATTCTTCAAGAAAGTAACAGCGAACAACGAATATTTCTCGTCACTAACACATGCTATTACATTGACTGTTCTTACATTAAATCACAAAAGCTGTTCAAAGTGGCTTACCTGTGCTTGCAGGCAAGTTTCATGTCTCTTCACAATTTCAAAGTCTCGTTGCTGTGCGAGTAGATACCAATGACACCCCGAATTGTGTAGCTAAACGAGTCGAAGATTTCCTTGGACTATTTTTCTAAGAAAGCCCCAATCCCATCTATTTCCTCTTCTGTTAATACACTCCGTTTCCTGTTCTTTTTATCCATCACTGGTTCCGTACACGAATTTTTTTTTTCTAACCTATCATGCACTTGCTACGAACACTTGCACACAGCGGCACCTTCCATAGGATGAATAGCATTTGTTTCAACTAAGAACACATGTTGTTTGGTGCTGTATACCATATTAACAACGTCAATCTACTACGAGAGAAATACTGCAACTGATCTGACCGGTTAAACTCACTGGAAGAGAGCGCACCATTCAAGCTTGCATCGGCGTAATACTGGCCGAGCTCACTTTCCAAGCACGTGATAAACAGAATGCTCTGTATTTCAGCACGGAACAAACAGGTTGATGGAAATTTCGGTGTATTATGTTGGGTACAATGAATGATTTCATAGACAGCAAAAGATAAAGCCCTTGTTTGTGTTATACTGTTCTCTCAACAATCAGCTTTCCGTTAATAAATTAATCAACCAAGTAGAAAGAAAGCAACGTTTAACAAGATGTCCACGGCATCCGACCAAAGTTCAACTGAATAACTTGGAAAAAATAAAACATGTTCTTAACAAATACTATTAGGAATACAATTGCCAGTTAGAAAAATTAAAGCCAAAACACTTCTAATCTTTGCAGTATACAATTTATCAGTTCTATATTAGAAATAAATAACACACGCCACACGTCTTACTAGACTAGAACCGCTTTTGTACCAACATAGACCCGAACATAAAAATCGCATTCTAAATAATCAGTGTATAACTAATACCAACATATGAATAACATTCGAATAATTCGATAGAAACAAACAATCGAATGTTTCTAGAAATGTATTCCATTTATTCAACAGGCGAAGAGCCGTTTCATTCAGGGTACGTGGAGAAACGGGAGGGGATGGGAATGAAACGAACAAAAGTAAATACGGTTATGTTATTAGTTTCTCATTTTTCACTTTTAAAGGCCATATAAATCCTCCTGTGAAAGGAAAAGACAAGAATTTTTACCATCTGTTGCACTTATTTAACATGAAATTAGGGCGTTGTTAATAGAGAATTATCTATTACGAGTGTCGAAGATTACATTCTATAAGCTTCTTACAAGTAAACAGACATTTTCTGAGAAAAGCAATGATTCATCTTGTATACGAGGGTTTTAGTGAACACGGCGATGAACCTTCGGGTTCCATACAATCAAATATACAAGTGTAAGGAAACTGATACATTTGGAGCAATAAACATAAAGATAATAAAACACTATGTATAGAAGCAGAGAGCACTTAATAGTCTGGGGGCTTCTTATACAAAATTGCACAAACTTGCTGCCAGTCATTGTATTTTGCAGTGAATATAAGAAGTCTTGGCAGCTTCTACTTCAGTATGTCTTCATACTGATAACTGCTGTTACACTTTACTATATTCAATAAAATTCATTTACAATAGCTTAATAGTTCTAAATGTTACGTAGTAAACCAAAATACCACAAATGCTAGGGCTAAAAGAGTAGCCTGCTCTAAAATGATTTACCAGATGTGGTTAAGACTCCTGCTTTGCATTCAGGAGGTCCTGGGTTCAACTATCAGTCAAAAGACTGACTAATTGAGGCTCTTCACAGTTTTCCTTAGTCCCTCCACACAACTGTCAGGATACCTTAAATTAGGCCATGACTGCTTCCTTCCACGTCTTCTCAATCGACATTTCTTGCCTGAGATACTGAAAGCATCGTCAAATAAATTATAAATATATAAAAAATACCTAAAATTATAGCTGGGTAGAACAGAATTGTTGCTAGTTATTGTTCACATTATGGTTCTGGAACTTCGGAAGTTTCCTGTGAGATGGCAAGTATGTGTAATGGTTTCATGAGTGAATGCCCCGTAACTCTGGCATTACTTCTAGACTGGGGATCCTCCCTATTCCCCCGAGACCTATAATTACGTTTCATTTCAATAACAAGTGTTAGAAAACATTTATATGCTCAGATGAAAGAGATACTCTGGGAATACAAGTCAAAATCTACAGATGCCATCAACATGGCCGTGAGAACACATAACGACCGACAGTACTGTAAGCGATCATCTACTTCGCCAATAGCGTAACTACGTTGACAATTATGCAACGTAGAAAATAAATGTCATATCATTTGCATTGATTTGCTGTGCCTGTAGCATGCACTCGACACCCACTGGGGACTTCTGAAATTCCCTTCATAACCGATAGGATACAGCAATTTTATAAAAATGGAAACTATTAAATTCTTTCATAATTTAATACAAAGAGAAACAATTTCTTATATAAATTAGTAAACATTTATAAATTAAAGTAGTGCCATATACATTAAATTAAAATAATACAGCATGAATAATATTTGAGTAGTAAAACAGAAACTGCAAATTGTAATCCAGATAATTCTTCTAGTACACTACCATGTTGAGCTGAATAGATAACGTGCTAATGGAATGAATATGTTTCTCAACATAATAGTTACCTGTATATTACCATATCATATTATGATGGCGATAATAACCTTTTACAGGTAATTCCTACCCCCACTTAATGGTACCTGCACCTTGTCGTGGTGGTGGGGCTTGAGTACCTCAGTGACCCAAAGAGCTACTGGTAGGGCCTCCCTAGCCAGATTGGTCGAGGGGGAGAGGTCAGACTAAGACAGGTACCCTGGTCCTCCAGGTTGGGGGTTGGTCGCAAGGCTAACAACCTTGCGCCGTAAAAAGGAAGATGTTTCGAAACCTCGATCGAAGCCTCGGACAGACGGACCTAACAGAGGACCGAATGGAAGAGGAGAATTGAGGAGGCCATGGACCGAATACGGACCAGAGAGCCGAAGAAGAAGAAGAAGGTAATTCCTATTATTATTATGCTCTATATGTAACACGCATGTTTGACTTTCTGTTCTGTCACCAAACGCTTGATGTGAAATAGATCAAACAGGACCAGGATAATTAATGAATTAATTAATTGTGAATTTGATGAAAGTTTGTAACATCGCAGATATATCTTCACAAAGCTGTTGCTGATGTCTCTTCTTGGAATGAGACTTTTATCACACTTTTCAGTTCATTTAATTTTCATACGAGGAGGAGATGCTATGCACGAAAAGAAACCTCGGGGACATTTCGGGTTCTTATGGTGGCAAGTATGAAGGTGGCTGTGATCATGGAAGTTGTAATCTGGTTGAAACAGACCGATGTTTCAGAGGTGCCTAATGCCTCCATCATCAGGGTGGTATGATGCAATAAGCACCCCCAAGACATAAAATTTTGCATAGGAATCTCCAACAGCCATGAACAAGCGTGGAAACAACTTTAGGAAGAAGAAGCCAGACTGGTTACTTGTTTATAACGGATGCGAAATTAAGGTTTCCGTGTTGAACACCGCACCTCCTGAAAATGTGATAGAGACTCATTTAAGACTAATTACTAGTTGTAAACCCTAAGAAAACTTAACGAAAGCAAACAAAATTCATGGCAAGTCACTGAAGCCATTCTGCTTCTTCTTCTTCTTTAGCACTACGGCCCTTTCAGTGTAGCCTTGGCTTCTCTTTAGATTGTCCGAACGTCATCCTTTTCCAGAATTGGGTTGTTAACGGTGCCTAAGTTTTAGTTACAGGTTTTTTTCTTAGGGAAGCAAGAATGGGGTCCTGATGTTTTCCAATGGAGATGTTTCGACAATATAATGCCTCGGATACCAATCCTACAATAAGAGGATTCTCCAGAGCCAAGTCACGGATGCGCTCGCTGTATCCTCTTATGGTACGACGAGATAAATCTATGCCTCCTATGATTATGGGATCTCCTCCAGGACCTCGCCCTGGTGGACCGTGCGGCCCTGGACCTCCTGCGCTTCCGGCTCCTCCAGGGGTCCCCATCCTGTACTCTGCGTCATGGCTTTAACTTCAATACAAACTTGTTTTAAAAGTTGGTTCCTTTTTGGTAACTTGATCTTTAGATAATTTAACCTAACACGCATCCAACCGGACTCACAACTTCAAGCCATTCTGCAATTGCACTAAAAAGCCTCTACGAAACTGATATACAGCAAACCGTTCTTCAACAGGGATTCTTTCGTGCGCGTGAAAATAAATGTGAACAAGTATTTGCTGGAAGCGAAAAATTTCATTATACATGGTCTGCCAAACAGCTGTAGCAGCATACAAAAAAACCCTGCTACAGTTTAAAAAGCTAAAAGCGGTTTCGTTTTTACTAATGTATTTGAACACCAAAGTGGTTTTGTGCAGCACAGCAAATAATGGAAAAATTCAGCTCAATTAGCCACCCCATAATTTCTTCCTCCCATGTCTTTCACTACTTTTTAACCTCACCAAACTGCATTTAACTTGCGGTCTTGGTCTTGCTTACACTTTTAACGTGTTACATCGTGTCATACCGATTTCCTATATTTTTATGGGAAATCGGATTGGGACCCCTGGAGGACCCGGAGGTCCGGGGCCGCACGGTCCACCAGGGGGAGGTCCCATATTTTACTGTTTATGATATTTCCCAATGACAGTATCCCATAACAGAGGGAAATTTTAAATTTAATTGCTTCCCTAAAAAAGAATGACTTTGAAATGTTTATGTAAAGATTTAGAAGGGAAGTTGAAAACGAAACACAGATCATTACTATAGACCTGATAAACAGGTCAAATTAGATCAAATTCTTGTCTCTACATATTTGCATATGTGGAAGAAACTATTTTCAGCTAATGAAATGTGCATCATACAAATTAAACATTTCAGTTTGCTCTCAGTATTGTTTCATGCCTGCTCTTGACTAATGTTTCTTTCGCAAAGCATCTATCACAGACCCAAATTATTACCGTGACAGTTTTATTCTGCAGAATGATTACGAAGCTCTGATCCCCAAGGGAAAGTCAACACTTACAACAAGCAAATATTAAGGATATCACGAGCAACATGGATACTAATGTAATGTCACATATTTGAGGAGGCACAATTACTTTGTCCATATGTTACAAAGACCAAAGCCGTACGTCTACATCGCGATGACAGCACCCGATGTCCAATCCGCATCACTTCAGAATGTCTTCCGATGGACTGCACGTTGTCCCTCTTCATCATATTCCCTCTTCGATACCCACATTTTTTTGAACGTGTCAAGCGATGCTAGGATTGAGCCACCAATCCAAGTAGAGTATAGGCGTTCCTGGGGTGCTGATATCTAAAACAGAAATATTACCATAACGTTCGTAAACACGTGAATTTTCCCCTTAAACACGAGTTATTCAAATAATATAAACATGGGAGTGAAGAAAATACGTTACTTAACTTACCCTTATCTTCATGTCTTTTGGAGCTAATTTTCGAATTTCTGATAACAGTCTATCACCAAATCCCTGGAATAAATAAATTAAAAATACATGACCAGGTAACATAAAACGAAAACCTCGTTGCTAGCTTAACACTAACAGTGCATACAGAAATCGTCACCTAGCGCTGGAAAGATATAGATGATTATATCATACAGCAAGCAAATTTACATTAAAATATATTTATAATGTGCAAGTGTAATAATTTTGTGAACACAAACATACTGAAGCTTCACTTATGGAGAATGTTAGATGCATTTGATGGGACTCCAATTTGGGTCCCAGTGTTTATGGCATTTTTTTTTGTACCATCGGGTCGGAGCCGACCCCTGGTGACATGAACAAGTTCCCTCTGATAGGGACCTGTTCATATGTTTCCTCGGCAAATGATCCAGAAGTGGTTTGCCATTGCCTTCTTCTGTGTGTGAATGGAGTAATTGTTGGGATGCTACGGAGAAACCGGGGAAGCCCCGGAGGAAAACTACATGATACCTGGACCACAGCCTCGCCCAACACAAGTTATAAATCCAGGCACCACTGGGAATCGATCCCGGGACCCCAGGAATACAAGGCCAGCGTTCTGACCGCTAGACCACCGTGGCGGTATGTTTATGGCATTACATTGCAAAATTCAACTTTTTTCTATACGTGTATAGCTGCAGGCAGAGACAAAAATATCCGCGATGGGACCAGGTTGTCTCAGATGTACTTAAGGTTAATATAACAACAAAGAATTTATATACAATTTTATTTAATCGAACTGAATCCAAAGTACCTTAAATAACGTAGAGCCTCCTGAAAGGACGATATTCTGAAATAATACTTTGCGAAGGTCCAAGTCAGATTTCTGTATGGAGTACAGCAAAACTTCATGGAGACCCTCATATTCTTCTCCGATGAGATCTGGCCGGAACAGAACTTCTGGGGCTCTGAACCGAGCAGGACCAATCTACAGATGAAGGAATCATAAAATACTTCACTAAAGTATCTAAAGATCTGCATAATTAATATTTCGGAAACCACACAAACAACAATTATGCCTGTATTGAATTTAAAATACGGTAAACAGGACACGAGTTTCCCTAAAATCGACATATCGTCATATGTTATTACTTAAACGGTGTGCACAAATTTTGTTTGTGACGCTTACTGGTAAGTTAAAGACGACAATGGTACTGGACAAATTTTCACAGGCCTTGTGAGACTTCAAGTTCTCACAGCTGTAAGTATGAAGATGACTGTCTTCTGGGATGTCGTGCCATGAAGTTTTGTAGAAAATGCCTCTCTTATCCTCATTCCAACTTGGAGCTGCTGTGACAGTCAAACTCTGCGGAGTTCCTGGTCTATTTGACTTCAATTTGTCAATTCAAAGTGCCTCCTTGTCAAATTATTAAAATCCAGAACCACAAATGCTCCTTTGGAACACAAACAGGTATTTCTGAATGTGGTAATCCATTTCTTTGAATTACACATATTTTAAAATCGACAATTTTCGCAGCCCAGCGGGTTCTTTACTTCTAAACTCCCAACAGCGTTCCTTGAAGAAACTTCATGACGTTTCTTTGTTACCTAGTCTTAAATATAAAAATTAAAACAAAATAACACCTCTAATGTGCTGCCATCTGGAAGTGTGTATTGGTATTTCTCGGTTTCCACGGTTTCTTCCTTCTGAGGATTGTTTGCAAGATAACACGCCTTCTCCTTGATAGTTCGTACAATCTCAAATTCTGCTGTCGTACGGAAGTTAACTCCTTCTTTGCGTAACAGCAGCCTATATAGGAAAAGGTTACATATTATAAAACTCCATTAACAATATTCAACATCAGTGCTGATAACTGAATAGTTGTTTCATTATTATGGCACTGGATCAACTGCTGAGGTTTTAAAGTGATGGAAACCACATGGTAAGATGATTATGAACTTGGAGGAAGCACTGGTACCTTAGTTTCATCATATATCTGGAATGACTGAAGAAAATCACATTAGCAAGCTGGACAGTCACTGTCCAGCATTTAAACCAGGTACCTCCTAAGTATGAGTCGGCGACATTCATTCTAAACCAATGAACTTCAAATCTCCCTGATAACATTTTGAAAATGATCAGGAAATTTAAAGTTACTACATGATGTCATTATCACAATTAAGACTTAAGCACCGAGTTGGCCTTAGTAAAATGGCACCCTGGGGCAAACACACCTCTTTCCTGGTACTTTTGGAAAATTAAAATCTTTTTTGCATCAAGTGATCATTTGTTGAAACCAATAAATAATAATAACAACAACAACAACTCGTTAATTAGAGTGCTCGCCAACAGCTGTAGACTACGACAGGCAAGCACTTAAAATAATAAAATACACAAGGAAATTTAAAAATAAGGAAAAGTAATAAATTTTCTAGAATTACATAAGGAAAAGGTTTCCTCCAGGAAAACCACAATTCTACTAAAATATCAACACACTGGCACATTGGCCGCATTAGCAGACTCTGCTGACGGAATAGACTTTCCATTACCGCTTTTAGTAATTTAGTTGGTATATAGGGATCAACAATATCTATGATAGAGAAGAAGTTAATTTTGTCCTCAAAACATTAAAACGATACAAAGTTTTCTTAATTTTAAACATTCAAAAATCAAGTCATAATTGTGAGAAAAGTGACTGATGAAAATGACAAAAATATAAATTTGAAAATTTCCTTTCTATATTTTTCAACTTTACTGAAACCTGCCAACTGATGGTTGGCCTAGAATTACAAAATAATATATACACAGCTTGGTGATCTATTTGTGCTGTAACCGCCGAAAGCGTAAGATTTCCTAAGAAACCGAAGAGTGAAAGCAGACGACTAAAATCCCATCCCTGTTCCAGCGTCTCCTGAATATACGAAGTTGCTCGCTCTTGCTTTTAACCAATAGTCACAGCAACGAGCATAATAATAATTTCAAACCGCATGTATCTATTATATACGTATAATCAACAGGTCTGTCATGTCTGTCTCTCCGTCCACGTGATTTACCTCGAGAACCGTTGGATGGATTTGGATGAAATTTGGTACAAAGTTTATGTCATTTTGAACGACCCTAAAATCGCACTTTAGAAATTTCCTGCAATATTCTGGCACCGATAATAGCGCCACTTGTAATTTTTTTTTTATTTAGTGTTCTGTCTGACGACATGTCCATATGAACAGGATCCTTCCATCATTTTCTCGGTCTGGGACCTGTTCATATACGTTCTTGGCAGATGATCCAGCAGTGGTTTGCCATTGCCTTCTTCTGTGTGTGCATGGAGTAATTGTTGGGATGCCACGTAGGAAAACTCCGTGTTGCCTAGACCACGGCCTTGCCCAACACAAGTTATAAATTCGGGCACCGCCGGGAATCGAACCCGAGACCCCAGGATTACAAGGCCAGCCTTCTAACCGCTAGACCACCGTGGCACGGTAATAAGGAATATAGATTACTAATTAGAAGCGCTGAAAGTAACACAAAAATATTGGGCAAATCATTGAAATTCTACAGGGATGACCAATAATGAATGTAAATTTAATGAAAGCGTCAATCTTACAAAAGATTGTAAGTGACATCCCACAGCTTGACTCATGGGTACTGACCGTGCTGTACCCGAAGATGGAACGATGCCAAAGTACGCAAGGAAAAACGAAATACTGAAATTATGTACAGAACACACATTATAATTGATCAAATTAAAACTCTTGTAACGATATGTGAAACTATAATAATTTCCTCTTGGTCATTCACACCTGAGATATCTCGACACGTCTCGTCCCGCAATATCAATCCTCATAATACTATGAGGCATAGCAAAACCTTCATAAATTGGGACAGCATGCGTAACTCCGTCCCCTGAGTCCAATACGACACCTGTCGTGCGACCCGTGGCATATCTGAAACAATTAAAATCGTGTTCTTGAAATGTGATATATCACCGGTATAACGAGGCTGAAGCACATCGACTGTCGATGGTAAAGTTTTAACAGTTTAAATATCTGAACTCTATTTCCTTTGTATATCTATGAAACAATTTTATTTGTAAAAGACAAGGGTAACTGTACGACTTATAACAAGTTTCTTGCTCATAATACTAGACCTAGCTTCGAACATCATCAGTGTGTATACAAAACTGGGAATCCATAACGCAGGTCAACTATCACCGTAGGTAAATTTTATAACAAACTCCCAGCACACATTAATCAGATCAAAGACAATCCAGTCTTAAAAAGAAAAGCACAAACGTATGTTATTGCTCAAGCGAGGATTTTATTAATGATGATTTTATTCATACTGGTTACTGATCTGCTCTTATATTTAAAATTGTTAATCCTGTACATTCTTTATTGTACATATGATATTCCTAATATAGCTGAGTGGCTGTTGGGCTTTCAAGGACTCTACTGCATGGAGATACAGTAAAATCCCTCAAGTTGGACACCCCTTTATATTGGACACTTTTAATTGGAACCGGCGAATATCCTATAATTTTAGATGTCCACAATACCCTATATCTTGGACACCCCTTTTGTTGTCAGTTGGACAGGTTCATGCACTTAACTTCGATGCTTTTCGAGAAAACTTTTTCAGTTACATATTTTGTTATTTTGAATTTCTGACTGATGAATGCCTCCTCTCTGGAGGATTATCTTATGGACATTGAACCCATCATTGGAATGCATTGCAGAAGACACAGTTTCAACTCCGTCAGTACTGTGCTTGCATTTGAGTTCAGATTGCGTTAACAGAAATGGAATGTTTCTTTTTGCGATGGGGAAGCGAAAATTGGTGGAATTAACTTTAGAAAAATGTTATTGAGGCTGGGGTGTAATGTGCAGTGCATGGGAGTGGGCTTCAAAAGATTATTATTAATACTATTGTCATTAATTCTTAATTGTAGTAAGCCTAGAGTAGTTAGTGTACGTACGTAAATAGATTATATTATTATTAGACCACAATCTGATTTTTCTCCTTCCCTCTATCTTGGACACCTCTGTAAGTTGGACAAATTCTCGTGGAACCCCAAGTGTCCAACTTAGAGAGGTTTTACTGTATTTGTAATTTTCTGCTTCAGTGTCATGGTCTTTTGCTCTTTTTCCTTACTTTTTTTATCATTCTTTCGTGTCACATGAAAGTGATATGTATTAGTCTCGATCTGACGCTGTACTTTCCATAGGATGTTCCTTTGCTTATTGTTTAATAATACTTTCGTATGATTGTGACATGTCATATATCAATGTGAAGTGACCACAGAATGGATAAAAACCGAAATTGACTTTGTTTTACTGGTGTTTTTTGAATTGAGATTTTACTGTATGTTTCTATATAAGCACTACAGAAAGGGCTGTCCTAGTTAGTGTTCTCTACAGAGAAGAAATGAACCATTCTGGTAAGATACGAATTACATATCTCACACGTGTCTCATCTGCCTTATTACCTTGGTAGGATGTATGTCACTTTAAAAGTAAACATGATTTACTGATGTAAATAAGCATTTAGGACTTCTTTAAATTTTGGGGTACTGATCCATAGGGCTAAAACGTGACGTGAACTTAGTGTTTATAATTTACTGAAACTTACACAAATGGATTCCAAACAACTGTTCAATAGCACAAAGGGAGTGAATGGTGTAAGCGGTACAGTTTGAACGTACAGATGACCACAGATTTTACTTACAGGCTAAGAACAGCTTGCATAGATACGAAGAGCGCAGGAACATTGAATGTTTCAAAGAAAATCTCTGCAGCCTTTTCCCTATTCCGCCTCGGATTCAGAGGGGCTTCTGTTAATAGTACTGGATGCTGTAAGGGAAAAATGGAAAAACCCGTAACATCGCATCACACACAAAACTATATTTTCGAAATATGTAAAGCTTTTAATAATGTCATTATGCAAGAGGACAACAGTATCCCATTCGCCCTTTCACACTTACGTGTTACGGGACCAGCGGTTAATGTCGTATCACAGCTGCATATTAATAGATTTAACAAACTGTAACAGACGTCAATGTTTAAACCTCAAACACAGAAAGAGACTTATCTCTTGGGTATTTCTAAAGACAGGATGTATTCACAGTCACATTTCAGCATAATATATGTTTTATAATCTCGGCGGGAAATAAATAAAGTGGAAGGTAACATTGCCACATGTCAGGGCTTAGAACAATAGGAGAGAGAATTTAGAAGTGTGCAGAATATAATAAATTAATACTGGTGAAATGAATAATTGTGACTGCAGATGAATAAAGCAGTGATGGACATTAAACTAGTCCATACAGCATACCTTGAATCAATTAAAGCCATAATTCTTCCAAATTTCTGCCCTCTGGCACGTCTTCCTCTTCTGATGCAATGCCTGTTACCATATACGAGGCGTGTCCACAAAGTAAGTTTCCCACTCGTCCCACAGCTAGCAAACCTTATATTGCGCGAAGCAACTGTGCGTACGTGATAGAGCAATGACGTAGCATGGCGCATGCACTAACGGTACTTCCCGCGTTCTCACAGTAGCATCGTTGCAGCTGTTGAAGATGGAGGTTCTTATTCCAGCTCCCGCCGACTGTGAAGTGCGGTCAGTGATAACGCTAGGCCGCACACGGCTCGACGGACAGCAAGTCTCCTGCAGGAGTTCAGCTGGGAGGTGTTTAATCATCCACCCTACAGCCCGGACCTCGCTCCCAGTGATTTCCATCTTTTCCTACACCTCAAGAAATTCCTGTCCGGTCAGCGTCAGCGTTTTGAGAATGACAGAGAGGCGGAGATGGCTGTCACACAGTGGTTCCAATCCCAGGCGGCAGACTTCTACGACCCAGGTATTCAAAAGTTGGTCCCACGGTATGACCAATGTCTCAATTCCGGTGGCGAATATGTTGAAAAATAGCTGGACACTTGCTGTATCTGTTGCAATAAATATTTCCATGAAATTGTGTTTTGTTTCTGTAAACGGCCCCAGGGAAACTTACTTTGTGGACGAGCCTCGTAAAACCCTAAAAACATACCCGACCTACCCTGAGGTCATCCATTCTCTACCCTGACATCAGTCATATGTAGCCCTACAACAGATTATTCCACCTCAAATAGATGAACTTTTTGCTGCGAAAAGGACAACGTAAGAAAGAATGGTCGCAATGCAGTATTACCTATTCTGTATCTAAAGAGCACAACACAAGTTATAAATTCGGGAACCGCCGGGACCCCAGGTTTACAAGGCCAGCATTCTAACTGTTAGACCACCGTGGCGGTACTTATGAATCTACATGGTGTCAAAACCCAGATCATCACCATCACCACCGTGAAAACCCTCAAATCTCACTCATCAGGCTGGCTGGTCCCAATATTAAATTTCCTGTTCTATTAAACAGAAGACAATCTTAAGACACGGATTATAATTTTTTTTTTAAAAAAGTACCTCTTCTGAGAATGTTTGCAGCTGGTCTTTGCTATATATGTACTGCCAGATCCTTTCCATATCATTCCAGTCTGTCACAATGCCATGTTCCATTGGGTAACGGATGCTAAGCAAACCCCGATGTTCTTCAGCTTTAGGGCCAACAAACAGATCTCCCTCTAGCGCTCCAGCCATCACGCGGATGTGCTTTGGCCGTCCAATACTAAGTACAAATATAAAATATTAATTTCATTAAATGTGAAACTTTTACACAAAACATTTTCCAAACTAGTTAATATTTATCAAAAAAATATATCTAATTTTTCCCATGACAAACAATTGTTTTTTCTTGTTACCTAATTTAGACAAAACACAAATTAGTCCATGAAGCAAAGATAAAAACTGCTCACATAGCCAAGAAATTCCCCACCTTCTTTATTATTTTATTATTATTATTAGTGTTCTGTCTGAGGACAGGTCCATATGAACAGGATCCTTCCATCCTTTTCTCGGACTGGGACCTGTTCATATACGTTCTTGGCAGATGATCCAGAAGTGGTTTGCCATTGCCTTCTTCTGTGTGTGAATGGAGTAATTGTTGGGATGCCACGGAGGAAAACTCCGTGTTGCCTAGACCACGGCCTTGCCCAACACAAGTTATAAATTCGGGCACCGCCGGGAATCGAACCCGAGACCCCAGGATTACAAGGCCAGCGTTCTAACCGCTAGACCACCGTTGGCACCCCACCTTCTACAAAAGTTTAATTACAATGCTCACAAGAGCCTGCCAATTATTCTTATTCTTAGCCAGATGAATTCATTCTACATTCCCATCCTCTATTTCCTTCAGACCAATTTTAATACTATCTTCCCATCTATGTCTTCCCTACAGGTTTTCTGACTAAAATTCTTTATAAATTTTTCAATGTTGATAACACGCGTAAAAACACTCAACACCATACGTGGTGAGTGGAGGAAGCAAGGTACACTTCAAACTTCACCTTCACTATACTGTGAACTGCAATGGGTTAATGTGAACGAGACCCCCGCACTAACTCTGGCTGGCTTCTCACTGTGGAGACCTGGATTCAATCCCAGCCGACTTCAAGTGAGATTTGTGATGGACGAAGTATCACTGGAAAAGGATTTCTCAGATTCTACAGTTTCTCCTGCTGATAATTATTCCACTTTTGTGCACAGTGAACCAACATCTTTAACATAGTCTTCTAGGATCTATTCTTCTTTCGGGCCTATACCAAAGGGCCTGTTTCAGTATTCATCCTTCTACATGTTCTAGCCGGGTTCGAGGGTTGGTAGCCCTCCCACAGAAAACTTTACTTACTCAAAAGCTTCAAAATCAGTAAAAGAAAGTCATGCATGTATAATCTGCAAACTGGATAACTGGGAGTTTACTGACTTTGTATTAAATTTATATGGCCTTTTCCAAACAAACGATGTACGGAGTATGAATAAATCATCATCAACTTACTAATTTGGGAAACGGCATTTTGGTATCTGGTCTCCCGCA
Organism: Zootermopsis nevadensis; assembly: GCF_000696155.1. The sequence goes on along the minus strand of NW_019060376.1, from coordinate 224,132 downwards.
AAACCTGCTTTGATCACCCCTGAACCCTGAAACAAACAAATCAATATTAATTAAAACATAATTTTTGGAATCTTTACTTCCGTGCTGCGTTGGCTATGGCTCTCAGAATGCAAACAAACTTCGTTCTTTGCCACCAAATAGTTTACTTCATACTCTTTCGAAATTAAAGATTTTGAAGATTTCTGTCTTCTGGGTTGTTGCACTGTGTAGTCTGGTCGATGTTTACCAACGTTTCAGAGGTCATACTGCCTCCGTCATCAGGGCGATTAATGAACCTAGCCCCACACCCTATTGGCAGGTTTTAACACAAGAGTATCTTGCAGAGAAATGTTTAAGAAATTAACATATTCTCCCTTATGAGTGAATTTCTACTCTCATTACTGTCTTTTGTTGTGGACAACATGGAGCAGTTCTAAACAAATTGTGACCCACAAAACACAAATACAAGGCATAATCATGATCTTCATCAGCCAAGAATTAACCTGACTAGTTATCAGAAAGATACTTCTATGCAGGGATAAAATTATTCAATACTCTTCCACTTAGCATAAAAAGTTTAAATCATGACACACATATTTAACCCAGCACTAAGAGGTTATCTTTTATCTCACTCCTACTATGCAGAAAAATTTACTTCAACTGAAAATTATTAAGTACTGTGAATATTCATGTAAACAGCTGTAATAAGTATCGAGTTGAAATTTTGTCTTTGGTATTTTAATGTACAAAGTGCTCATTTACATATTATGTCATGTTCCACATCCTTGTCTTGAATGAACGATTTACGGAAGGTCAATATATTCTAATTCTAGTTTTAGGAGTGCTCGCCATTAGGTTAGGGTGAACGTAAAGAATTCTCAATTATTGCTATGCTTCGTATACTATAAGAAAGCTGTTACTAACTTTTCAAAGTAATCTATGAGAAATTTGAAATTTATTATAGAAAGGAAAGGAACGTTTTAAATTAACACAGAAAATGTTAATGTAGTTACAAAGGAGTTGCCAATGTTCCTAACATGGCGATGTTGTAAAATTTTTTAGGAAATCATATTTACTGCTAAGAAAACATGCAGCTGCTTACATAATTTGCAACTTTTCAATAACGACTTACATTATCAATAACTACGGGCTGGTTAACGATAACATCATACGGTTCCATCCTATTAATATACTAAACAAACACTTCTCTAAAACAACACCAAGTCACAACCCGTCCCCTATCTCTGACGTCATATCCTAGCATAGCATCCATGGTAACTTGAATCATTCTCGTCCATACTTTTTATAGTTATTTAACGATGCTTTTTCAGTAGCTCAGTCAATACAGCGTCGAACATTACACAAAATAATATTGAAACTCTATTTCAAATGCTTTATAAAATGTTTTTTCTCGTTTAAGTAAGTGATGTACCTCATACTTAACAGAATGGTGTGAATCATCAATATTAGGGTCTTTAATTGGGCTTATGTGAAGTCCTCATAGATAGTAGTACAGACATCACACTCAGATTTTGCTCGTGTGGTATGTGTAATGTGCATTTAGGAGCATGACATAAAAGTTTATAAAACTTCAAAATGTCATCATTTTCAAAATTTAAATTTAAAATTCCAACGTCGACAGCAATTCAAAAATAAAATAAAAATTAACTTTCATCAAAGTTCCTAGCAAACAGATAAATTAATAATTTAAACAAAGCAAAAAAAAAATTGCTTATTTATAGATGGAGCAATACCATCTACTTTAGGATGGAAGCAGCAAGGACCTCTGAAACGATAGTAAACGTCTACCACACTACGCGGCGCTACAACCCAGAAAAAACCATTTTCATGATCACCGCCGTGAAAAACTCAAATTCCCACTCATTACATCGACAACAGGCCAGTTATGTGCTGAACTCTGGTGGCCAAAGTCGGAACTATGTCTCAAGCTACACAATGGTTAAGCCACACACAAACAAAAGTAACCATGGTAACAATGTTCAGAATTTATAATTCCTGAAATCTGCTTTTGAAGAACAGTAAATTTCTCTCTGTTCATAGTACTTCCATAAGTAATAAATTAGTATCTTATAAGATGTCGGTCGAAAACATAACTGACAATTTTTTTTAATGCTGTGAATCTTGACTTACGTCATTGGCCGTGAAGTCCTGCGGCGTAGTGAACTACTTTTCCGCCGAGTGGCGTTGCCCAGGCTGCGTCCAATGGTGGCGAGTTCACATTGCACCCGGAATGATGATAAATATGAGAACGGAGTAGTTGTTGGGATGCCACGGAGAAACCGGGGAAGCTCCGGAGGAAAACTCCGTGATGCCTAGACCACGGCCTTGCCCAACACAAGTTATAAATCCGGGAATCGAACCCGGAACAAATATTTAGGAAGTACATTTTCACAGCGGTGCCGTGTAGTATGGTAGATGTTTATCAACGTTTCAGAGGTCATACTTACCTCCGTCACCAGGGCGGTGCTTTGTGGCCTTTACATAGGACGCTTCTAAGTTGTTATGGTTCATCAAAACCATACTATACTCCAATCGGAATTTGATCATTTGCAGGACAATTCTAGTCGGAAATATCTACAGATTTTTCTTTAATCCGTTTCCGTTTTAAGATTTCTTTGTATCAGGACTTAGTTTCCTCACGCGTTTAGTACAAAGCGCATTTAGAAGTATTAAACACGAATTACCGAGCGTAATTCTTTAGAGGAAAACATCGACAATTTTAACCACACCCTCAAAAGTATCCAGCCTACCACATCATAACCTCCCTCATTCGACCCAAAGTCTTAGGCGGTTACATTGTCCTAGAGCCCAAGATAACGAAACCACACGCAGATTAAACATGCCAATTGCTAGATGTTACAGTTACATATTCGATATATATTCTTCCTGTAAAAAGACTAGTGGGAGGTGTATATATTTTTGACGTAAATACGTCTATACGGAAGGGTCATTCGACAAAAACGTGGAACGAAAATGTGTAACGAAAACGTGGAACGAAAATGTGTAACGAAAACCTGGAACGAAAACCTGGAACGAAAACGTGGAACGAAAACCTGGAACGAAAATGTGTAACGAAAACGTGTAAGATCCGTATCAACATATCGACAACAATGGTTACCTAGGGAACGTCATGTTTACTCGGCACTGTTGTTACCTTGTATAGATATGATGTTTGCACGAAATGTTGATACTCTAAAGTGTACAAATTTCATAACATATTTCAGCTACCACAGACCCATCTTAAGCGTAACTAATTCAAGTTAAATAAGCAATGTCTTAATCAAACTTTACTCAATTGTAAAGCATGTATAAAGGAAATATTTAGAATAAAGCCAATATATAAACTTCCTTTCCGTATAGACGTATTTACGTCAAGTTCTCCGGAACCGTGGTTCCACCGTCAATTTTTATTTTATTTTAATTACGTGTTATCCAGTCACACAACAAACAGTATAATTCTTTCTTTCAATGCGAAAACAGCACCAGATGCTGTTTAATCAGAAAGCAGTACCTCTCGCAACAATCAAATAACTGTTTGTTGTTTCCTTGGTTGTTGTGGTCGCTGTTAGGAGTTGTTTGGATGTTTACGTTAGTTTTCATGGTAACAGAGAATCGTACTCATTTAGATAGGAATCAAATTGAATGTTGGTTCGCGTAAAGACTGCTTACTTAGGAAAAAGAGCAGCACCAAAGAATCTACAGGTTTGTAACTAAAGTGTAACGTGAATTATAATTTTTGGTTTTTTCTGTAAATACGACCAAGGGCGGACAGCCTCCAGTTATGGAAGTTAACAACAAATATATTGAATAAGCAGTGGCGGACAGCCGTCGAGGGGTGGTCCTCCAGTTTGGGGGTTAGGCGTAAGGTTAACAACCTTTAATCGTAAAAAACTATCCTGTTACGAAACATTTTACCAAACCTCGGGCTCTTTGGCACGGCCATGGTAATTTAAAAATGATTTGAAGTAGGAGTTGGAGGCGATTGGATTTTGTTGGAGCATGACAGGGACTGGTTGTGGGCTTTGGTTAATTCGGTGATGAACCTTTGGGTTCCCTAAGCCAACTAGTTAGTTAGTTTAATAATGAGGTATCCAGGGCATGGCAAGGACTTGCCATAAGAAATTCTATCGTTTGTTCTGCGAATACTTCCAGTAGAGTCGAATTTATGACTTAGTTTTAAAAATTTTGGTTTTTAAAACTTATTCACATTGATTTTAATGTTAACTTTCTGTGTGATACCCTATTTTTAAGCTCATCATTATGCAGTTTTCTCCATGCCCCATCGTCTTCTCTCCCAGGCCCAAATATCCTCCTCAACACCCGATTCTCAAACACCTGCAATCTGTGTTCCTCCCTCTGAGTGAGAGACCATGTTTCGCACCCATACAAAACAACAGGAAAAATTATTGTTTTGTATATTTTAATCTTCAGGTTCTTAGAAATCAAGACGGGAAGACAAAATATTTTGAACTGAGAAGTAGCGAGCATTTCTGGAATTTAGTCTCCTCCTAACTTCCTAATAAATATCATTTTGATTTGTTATTATTGTTCGAAAATATTTGAACTTTGTAACCCTTTCAAAGGACTTATTAGCCACTCTAAGATAATCTCTTCGCCATTAATAATTTAAATATTGTTTTGTAGGACAGTTTAAAAGAAGCTTTAGAAAACAACAGCTGGAACAAATTGAGATAACTTCTTGGAGTTGTTTATTAACAACAAGTCACAAGAATGAAGCGAACATCTTTAATCGGTGTTTGCAGCATATTTCTGCTTTTATTTTGGAACGTCGAAAGTTTAGGTATGGAGCATCAGGGATGGATAAACAGGGCATTTGAAGGAAGATATACGAGAGGTATAAAAGACCATCAAATTCTGGTGCCAAGGAAGGTGAATGAGGACGGCGAGTTCGTGTCCTACTCGCTTCAGAACTTCTACGAACGAGACACGAGCAGACGTAAAAAGCGAGATCTTCCGGATGATTCCGACAAAGTGCATTACGGACTTACACTGAACGGAGAGGATCATCTCGTGGAACTGTGGCCAAACCACGACTTCATGGCACCTGGACTGGTCGTAGAAGAACGTGGAGCTGGATCCAGCCTCGATATCAATAACATAAAGATAAGACCAGTGAAGAGTTCTCAGTGCCATTACGTCGGCCGTGTGAAAGGTCAGAGAGACTCTCGAGTAGCGCTCTCTGTCTGCGATGGCATGTCTGGTTACATTAGAACTAACGAAGGTCATTACTTTATCGAACCCATGAAGGACCACCAGCCGGAGGAGGATGGCCAACACGCACATATCGTGCATAAGAGATCGGTAAGCAACCACGAAACCTGTGGTACTGGAGGCTGGGAGGACGGGTGGCGAGATCGGCTAAGGTTCGAGGAACACAGACACAATCGTGACGTGAAGACAAGTGACAGCACACATCGCTACTTAGAGCTCCTTGTGGTAGCTGATAAGAAATTTCTTGAAAACCGTAACGACTCCGACGTCGAGACATACATCCTGACTATACTGAACATGGCAGCTGACTTTTACCACGACGCCAGCATCGGAAACCTGATTGACGTTGTTGTGGTGCGTATTATCTACTTACACAAAGAAGGAGAAGAAAAGGACTTGACCATAACCCCAGCCGCTAGCAAGACGTTAGAGAGTTTCTGCAATTGGCAACAGACGGTGAATCCACAAGACCTGAAACATCCCAATCACCACGATATCGCTGTTCTGCTCACTAGGTACGATATCTGCAGCGAAGGTAAGAGCGCATGTGGCCTTCTGGGACTCGCTTACTTAGCACAAGCCTGCAATCCAAGTTTATCGTGCGCAATCTGCGAGGATAGCGGATTGGAACTGGGAATCACCGTGGCTCACGAGGTCGGACACGTCGTGGGTTGTGGGCACGACAACGGGGTCGATTCGGAGTGTAATCCCGAAGCAGACGAAGTCAACGTCTACGTCATGTCACCATATGTGCAAATGGCTACTTCGATCTGGTCTAAATGCAGCAGAAAGTTCATACAGGAGTTTCTGGACAACGGATTAGGGGACTGCCTGTTGGACGAACCTCAAGAACAGAGCTACAAATTTCCGAATATGCCTCCTGGAGCAATGTACGACGCGAACGTCCAGTGCGCTCGGCAGTTCCATGATCCAAAAGCTAAGGTCTGTACCATGAGCCCTGATGTCAACTGTAAATTCTTGTACTGTGAGCTGAAACCCGGGTATTGTTCGTCGTACAAGCAACCACCAGCTGATGGGACAAAATGTGCCCCCAACAAGTGGTGCTTCAACCGGAAATGCGTGCCACTTGGGCAAAGACCGGATGTTATACACGGAGAATGGAGTTCGTGGGGGCAATGGTCAGAATGCACCCGAACGTGTGGAGGAGGAATCAGTTTCAGCGATCGGGACTGCGACAACCCGGCACCCCTAAACCACGGCAGATACTGCCTGGGGCAGCGTAGGAAATACCGCGTCTGCAACACACAACAGTGCGACCCCAACGCCGCAACCTTCCTGGAGCAGCAATGCAGCGAACATGACAACCAGACGGAGACGTATAAATCATATGTAACCGTCTTGCCACATGAAATGTGCAGGTTGCTGTGTGCAGACAAAACCCACGTTATCAGGTCATTGGCGCCAAGACTAAAAGATGGAAGTCCCTGCAGGCCTGGAACCAAGGACCGCTGTATAGCGGGCAAGTGTCGAGCTGTTGGCTGTGACTGGGTTCTAGAGTCCGACGCCGTGGAAGACCGATGCGGGGTATGCAAAGGCGATGGCACAGAGTGCACGATCGTGGAAGAGACGTTAGATAAAGCCGGTGCAGCAGGAAGATATCCATCGAGGAGCTGAAACCAACTGAGCACACGCTAGCCTTGAAGGCAGCAGATGATAAAACGTTCCTCCTGAACGGAGCATACAGAGAAGAGGGAGACAAGGAACTTCATATCGTAGGAACAATTGCCTACTACTTCCACCCTGAGCACGATCTCGAGAAGATTTTCATCGCTGGTCCAACAACAGAGCCGATTATACTGTACATCTGTTTCTACAGTACAACAAACTTAGTCGTCACTTACAAGTACGCAGTGCCTAACGAGGGATATAAGAGTAACTATCAGCCCAAATATCACTGGGAGTTCCTGGAATGGGGCGAGTGCAACAGGCGATGTGCGGGTGGGACACAGGAGTCTGAACCCAAGTGCAACGAGGAACGAGACGGAGTGGTCAGTGATTCATTTTGCCCTTTGGCTGACAAACCTAAGACAAACAGCCGTCCCTGTAACCAGGAACCATGCAAGGCGCGTTGGAGAGTGGGTCAATGGGGGGGATGTAGCGGGTGCCTGTTCAAAACCGGACACAAGGACCGGACGGTGGAATGCATTCGCGAATCACCATATGAAGACGATGAGACAATAACGGATGAAAAGGAATGCACAGAGACTAAACCACAGCAGACAGAATTGTGCGATAACACAGAACCGTGCAAGGACGACGTCAACGAGGCCGATATTCCGAAGAGGTCAATACGATACAGGAAGCGAAGGACCTCTTACACTACGCCAAAGCCCGGAGTCATTGTCATAGATAAAGCCCCTCCACAGCGCTTCCACATAGTCGAGGTACCCAAAGAGAAGACAAAGAACAACATGTATCTCTCGGACGAGGCGAATGAGGCGCTGGGAGACCAAATAGCGGAGGCTGTGAACACCAAGGGAATCAGATTTTACGACGGAGATTAATCACAGAAGCAGATAGAAGAAGGGCAACGGGAGACTAGAGATAAAATGCTGGGATAAGTGTAATTAATGTTAAAAAGACTTTGTGAAATTATAAAAATAAATACGTTTTACTTCTGTAGAAGTGGTATTTGGACTCTGTTCGTTGTACTTTGATAAAAATTACAACTTCTCGGAAGCTGGATCATCTTTTGTCTTCGGGTGAATGACAGAAACTCTAGCTGTTGGTATCCCTGGTTGAGCCAACCTCGGACCTGGACAGAGTTTATATCTTTCCCCCTTTCCCTGAAGATGATCCAGCCTCTGAAACGTTGTAATTTTATCGAAGTACAACGAACAGAGTCCAAATACCACTTTTGCAGACATTAAGTCTTCAGATTTAATTCTTAGTTAAGTTCCTCTTCATTAAGCCAATTTAACTCGTGGCTGAACAGGTCTGTTTGCAGGCATACTGGATCACAGTAAAGCGTTGATGATAAAACAGTCTATTTCCAAAGCGGATTCTTTGCTAGGTGACAATACGCGATCTAGTATAAACAGATCTGACTACAATATTTATTTCAACATTTTCCATGAACTTCTTTCTACGAGAACTTGTTCATCGAAGAGTCGAACACATTTCAACTAGACCAATGAGGCCAAGTTCCGATAACCAACAGTCTACTAAACATGATGCAAGGGTGAATTTAGAATTCTTAAGTATTAGGCACGGCAAACATTCATGAAAATATATAATTATGTACATAGATATAATACTACTCCAATTAACCACCATTATAATTATAAGTAAAACCTGATGGTACAAGAAGACGTGAAAGAACCAAGTTACGATGGACTGATGGGCTTGAAGATTTCCACAACATCAGTATTAGGAACTGGAAAAACATCGCCCCTGACGGTTCCCGATGGCGGATTTGTCTTCAGCAGGCCAAGACCCACCCACCCTGAGTTGTTACGCCCATGATGATAAGTATTACACCCACCCACTGCAATGCAATTTTTATGTAGTTAAAAACAAGTTATTTCCAGTTCCAGAACCACTACCATAAACAAAAACGGCTTATCCATGGGTGTACCTACATCAGCCATCATTTTAGAGATTTTCCTTCAGTGGCTTCAACATAACCATAATAGATATTTTAACACAGAATCAGTCAGATCTTAAATTTCTCGATATGTAGATGATATTCTTATCATCTATATTTCTTATAACAAACTTATTGATAATACATGGAAGGAATTTAGTTTCTTAATACCGAATCCAAAATTCACCACCAAGAAGTACACAAACAATACCCGTAATTGTCAATTATCCACAAGTGTATCCAAATGAATAAATCATAACCTATGTGTGCACAACATATTTTAAATACCAGACAGATATATGATCGAATAATACACCTTAGAAATCTTACATATCACCAAGAAAAACAAATATATATATGCTAGAACATTTCCACATATATATCAAACTGCTAGAAAAGAATTCAAATGAATGACACATTCTCTGAATACATGGAATTTTTATACTCTACGTTCCCCCATTAAATCCCTCTATAACAAGTCTACAAAGACGTAATCTGTATACACAGTTTCCCTTGAATTCTGAATGCACCTAACCTAACCTAACTTAATCCTGAGGACACAGCGCCATTCGGTGGGATTCATCTCATAAGGAGCATCCGCCTCTCTTTTGTCTCCGTGCCACGAAGGCGTCGCTGTCGCTCTTGGGTGTTCTGTCCAATCCAGCGGGATGCTTCTACGAGGAGTTTTGCTCCCAACGAACGACGCATTACACACCAGTCTCACCGACGCAACATATCGTACCTAACGGGGGCCACCGCCCCTGGTGCACATCCCCGTGTCATGGCCACACACACCTGGGCTGCCCCAATTCCCCCCGCGGTCACTTCAACCTACCCGCTCCAAACCCGGCAACCTAACCTTAACCCAACACAGCCTAACATAATACACTTTCCCAACAAAACGTAACCCGGTCTAATATAATCTAACCCAAACGAACTAACCTAACCTAATGTATCCTACCCAAACGGATACTAACCAACACTCACCCTTACCATCAGGGGCACCCGTAAACTGGTGGGTCAGCCCTAGTAGAAGACACAAGGCTTCCTGGTGGCTCCATCCAAAAGAGGGGCTCGCCCTAAAAGGTTGTTCCATCCCCCCCATGACCACCCTAACCTAACCTAACCCATGCGGATCCCACCACTAACTGCAGACTGCAACCCATAACGTGTATCCCCCTCCTGGAGGTTTACACCCACTGGTGGTTCCTCTGTACCTGGGTTGCCCAACACATCACACTGTCCCTGCAGTGGCACCTCACTCCCGTTGCTCTTTCAAACTACACTTCAATGGCACAAAGACCAAATTTCATCTAAACCCATCCAGTGGCTCTCAGTTGAATCACGTGGACAGACAGGACAGAACTGGGATACTGGGAACGACCCATTCTCCAAGTTCCTGAGCACTGCGGGTCCCAACTTTTCGTTGGCTCGATCTATAGACATTCGGTAGGACTCCTTGGACGAGGGATCGGCCCTTCGCAAGGCCTCTACCTGTACACAGGACAACACAACAGAGGAAAGCGCGGACAAACATCCATGGCTTGAGTGGGATTTGAACCCACGGTCCCAGCGACCAAGCGACACAAGGCCCACGCCTCAGACCGCGCGGCCACTGCGGACCCCTACATTCAGAAACACCGAGTGCAATGTCTTCAAGCAACTATCATCATATAATAAACCAATGAAGTTCACATATTCTATTAACTGATCTATAACCAACCCTCATGAACATCATGACATCTTACATAACAACCTACCCAAACAATAACAAACATAAGCAATCTGCTTTAACTAATTAGCACAATAAAATATGCAATATGAATATACAACTTACCATACATATCAATGTATATTGAATGTAACAACATTCTAGTCCTCGGAATAATAATATGTAACCACGTGATGATGGCTTTCTAAGCCACAAAATGCAGTTATCCTCAGTCTTTTAATTTTAAAAAAATATTACATGTTGCTGGACCTGGTGTAAAAGGAGAAATCAGACATGGATAAACTTTCACTGTGCACCATGAACACTGCTGCTCTCAAAAAACAATCACGAAAGCAATGTGCAGTATTAAAATAAGAATTCAGAAGAAGGGCATTTCAAACAGCAAGGCACTTAATTATGTACAATATATCACAACATACGTTAAACATCAGCAGAATACTATTCGTATATAACCAATTAATTTCTTCAGTTAAAATAATTTTACTTAATCCGTGCATTTCTTGGAGTGTCCTCTCATCACTACATTATGGGTTGAGATTTAAATTCATGTTGATATTACATTTTTCACTTTTGGTTTGCTAAGTAAATACAATGTTTCTGCCTTTTGAGTTTTTATCAAATATTGAATATATGCTGTCAGTATTTGATTATATTCACTCCCAACTTAAAATTTATTGCAGAAAAATAACATAAAAACACCATCAATTTTCTAAATCCAACCATGAAGAAGAGTAACCAAAAACTTGAATACAACATCTTTGAAAAAAAAAACCACAACAGAAATTATAATCTGCAATAACTCATGCCACCCTCAAGATCATAAAAGGGCTGCTATGAACTGCGTGTTAAACACCGCATATACGACTCCACTATCCATAAATAAAAAAAAGTCATGAAAACCGTCAAAACCATTACTCACAACAGCGGATATCCCATCATCACACAAACTCCTCAAACTTATCTTTCAACCCCAGACAAACCTAAAAATGGGCTACGCTAACTTACATGGAACAGCTGATACCCCCCCCCCCCCCCCAAACCTCTGTAAAAATTCAGGAGTCAATATTAGTTTCGGAACGTTCAACATTATATACAGGTGCCTAAAACAGCAGACAAACAAACGAAAGTGGAATTTACCAGCGAACTTGCCAAGATTGCCAAAAATTCTATATAGGACAAACACGCAGAAATTTCAAAACTAGGTTCAAGGAACGTATCAGGGATATAAAAGCTAATAAACCCAGCAGAGGATTTCCCCAACTTATTCTACGAACTGGACACTCAAATGGCACCTTGGAAGACACAATAAAAATTCTTGAAGACGCCAGAAAGGGCAGTTACACGAGCACACTATAAAAATAGCATTACAAAAGGTGTTCATTTAAATGAAACAAACCCAGACAGCAACACCCCCTCTATTTGAAATTGTAATAAACTCCAATACCTCAAGACCATTCTCTCCATCTACCACAATTACCACCTGCCCCCTTCCTCCCCAACCACCCACATCTACCCCACAACATCAACCAATCTCTTCAGTTCAATTACCATTTTTCAGTAGTAACTAAATGTGCAAAATACACTCTACATCAGTGGTCCCCAATGCGGTGCCCGCGGGCGCCATGGCTTTTTTGGGTGCCCTCGTTGTTACGGAAAGATGTCATACTGAATAATGAAGGCTGTTCAACTGTGAACATTATAAAATCAAAGCGCAGATCTCGACTTACTGACGCCCATCTTAACGAGAGTTTGCAAGCGACATCATCATCCTACGCTCCCAAATTTGAAAAACCGGCCGATGAAATGCAGCGCCAAACATCACACGAACTTTCCACTCGAGTAATAATAATTGTACTTATAAAACTACGTACTTTTGATTGCGCGGTTTCTTGTATCATTAAACGTCGTGTTGTTTTGCGTATTATTTGGTGTCCATATCTTATTTGTCCACAGAAAAGAAAATTTTGCTTTGTTAATTGGTTGGTGCCCGCCATGATCTCATAAACTCTCAAATGTGCCCGTAGGCACAAAAAGGTTGGGGACCACTGCTCTACATTCTTAACAAACATTGAAAACTATAATCAAGAATGAACCCAACGTTTCTGCCTTCTTTTGGCAACACGCTTATAATCAGCCAGCCTCTCCCCACCTACTGAGCTACAAGCAGGTGATCAGCGAAGTGCATGCATTTCATGTCCTCCCCCTTCTGGACGATGTTGCGGTAAGTTCAGCCATGCTAG
>NW_019060376.1:189454-211287 GCF_000696155.1 Zootermopsis nevadensis | reverse complement strand
GGGGAAATCTGGCACCATTAAGAAATTACAAGAAACAGTTAACGGATTTATACACGAGACAGCAAGTGACCGAGTAGCAGCTAAAAGTCAACAGTTTCTTTTCTGTGCCAGCCAAATGGCCCGCGATTCTAAGTTAGTGCAAGAAGAGAAAAAGTGTGAATTATACACAAAACTGAAAGGGCAGAAATGATAACCAACAGAGAACAATTATTTACTCACTTCAAGCAAAGTAACCGAGAAAAATAAATTGTAATTGTGTAGAATAAATCCAGTTTCGAGTGAACCCGTGTGGAATCACTGAAGTTGTTTTATTTATTTCAATAAACTGAAAACATTTTTATTTTGTATCACCTTTCACTATACTTATATTTCAATACAAGAAATACATTCTGACAGTCCACATGAGTTTGTCATACTGACATTTAATTATCAGTTTAATAATCCTGATGCATACTGTCAGTTATGCGAGAAATGCAACAGGATTTCATAGAAGCCAACACACAACGCTAAGCAACGATTAAGAATACTTATTGATTACTACCTTCAGAAGCGAAGAGTCAACGAAACAAACGGATTCACACTCTGATCTCTGGAAGTAAAAGATTTGTAATCAGAACAATACCCCATTAATGGGATTTGAGGTTCTCGTGGCGGTGAGTACGAAGTTGGCCGTCTTCTGGGATGTAGCACTCATCGATCTGATGATGGAGGCAGTAAGGACCTCTGAAACGGTGCTAAACATCTACCAAACTACAAAGTGCTACAGCCCAGAAGACGGCCATCCAAGTACCCCTTCTTTGTTCCCCCCTAATAACTCGTTTTCTTATAACACGACTTCAGCAGTCTTTGGATTCTACAAATTATATTACCATAATCAAATCACATGACATAAATGAAAATATCCATTGGACATATGAAAATACTGCTCAAAAATAATGAAAAATTATTATTAATATGCACCTGGTTTTAATCTGGGAGCCATATTACTTGTAACTTAACAGTGTGTTGTGACTGCTATGATTAACGCTGGCCAACATTGAAATACAAAAGGAATATGACTAAGCATTTATATTGCTGGTTCCCTTATAAACACATTTGCATTCATGTGATCTGTACCAATATTTTAATCTCCAAACAAAGTCAATATTTCTGAGAATTTGAACTTGAAGGCGAGCCATTTGTTGAAGTTGCTTGTGACATAGCAGGTGATTTGGTGACCATACCATCACCAGCAACTAATGACCTCTTCACAGCCTGCGCATAACCACGAGGTTTTGTGTTTACATTGTTCATATTTTGTGAGGCACCCCGTACAGCTGTTGAAGATGGAGAATCCGATGCTTCAGATTGCAAACCTCGCCGGACATTTGGGGAATTATCCGAGACATCTGTGACTTTGGATTTACGGACTGCTCGGCCAAGTCCCCTGCCTCCTCCCCTCCCGTGTCCACCCGGACGTTGTTTATTGCTACCGGCACAAAAGTTCTCAGTGGAAGGCGATGATGTTGCATTCTGCGGCTGGCTCATCTGAATCTTCATTTCCGTGACAAACGCAAACGCATCGGAGGAATTGTTATAATCACTGGAAGCCTCTTCCTTTGCCACAACCCTCGACTGGTTGTATTCGACAGCATCGTTACAGATGCTTTGATTTTTACCAAGTTTAGGAGCTACTACACTAAAAACATCTGATACAGATGGATTTTTATTATTAATACCGCTGCTACTGTTACCTGCAGTGGATATCTCTTCTTGGAGCATCTGTGGCAGTACAATTTCTGCAACATTTGTAATAAGTAGTCTGAGCAACACTTTCAAATGTACATCATAAGTAACTACAAACAGCATAGTCCTTAAGCAGTTAATAACTGCTTAGCTAGTCAAGAAATTCTCTGCCTTTTACAGAACCCAAAGTTTCATTACCATGTTTACAACAACCACCACCGGTTCCTATCGCAAGCTAGATGAATCCAGCCAATTTTAATATTTTTTTCCATACACCTTCCTGCTTCAATACATCCTCAATATGAAATGCATCAAACATGTGTTTACATATATGGACTTCAGTATATGTTTTGCTTAAACGCATTTTAATTAGGCCGCGCTGTAGCCGCGTGGTCTGAGGCATCATGCTTCGGACAGGTGATACGGAATGTGCGCTGGTTCGAGTCTCGGGGAAAGAAATTTCTCATGAGATTTTCTACCGGTGTATGGGACTGGTCCCAACCCAGCATCGTGGGGAAATTGGGGAGCTACAATGGGTAGCGTAATCCGGTCATGGAAACTAGCAATTGCTGGGGGTTCGTCGTGCTGACCACACGTCACCCTATATCTGGTTGGATGATCGTTCACCTCTGCTTAGGCATGTGAACGTGAGGCCAGCAGCCAGCTAGTCGGCCTTGGCTCTCAGAGGGCTGTTACGCCACGGATAATGACTATTATTATGAACTAGTTTAACGGGAAAACCAAATTCAATGAGAATTTGTAGACTCTCAATTATCTGAGTTAGTTGGGAAACATTTTCCTACATAATCAAAACCCAAGATAATCCACAAAAATAAAAGAAAAACAGAAATAAGTTCATTTACAGACATACACTACTTATTTTTAAAGATTTACTAATAACAATTTTATGTAAAATTTAATACAGTACATGCTAACTCTTAAAAAAATAGTTCTATTGTCGTAAATTTCAGGTTTTAGAAACAACCAACTTATGTTAATACGTTAAAAAATATGTAATTGTACTTATTATGTTCTTTTTAAATGATCTAACTTTCACAACAGATTTTCTGAATTAATTTTTGTTTAAACTAAATAGACCCCAGTTAATCTCCCCCTGGATAATAAGGAGTTTACTGCAAAATACTTTTCCACTAACTGAACCCTTACAGAATTTCTTGAAGTCTCTGAACCACTTTTTCTCATCTATCTCCACTGATGAATGCAGAATATGTGACCAGTAGTGAACTAATTACACCAAAATCCACACTGATGATCCCCAATAACTTCATCTATATATGGAATTAATCTTTATAGACATTCATGTTTGATAGTCTTTAAATGCAGTTTTGAAAGGAAGGAAGATGTCGAGGAATTATTGAATGGTATGTATAGATTACTCAGTGAGCAGTGTGGCTTAAGGATAAACAAAAGTTATGAGGAGCAGCAGAAACGAGAATAATGACCTATTAAATATCAAAATTGGGAAAGACAAAGTAGAAGAAGTGAAAGAATTTTGTTATTTAGGAAGAAAAATCACGAAAGATGGACGAAGCAAGGAAGACATTAAAAGCAGATTAGCACAAGCGGAAAGAGCCTTCTTCGAATGAGAAGTCTACTAGTGTCAAACATTGACCTGAAATTAAGAAACATTTTTCTGAAGTCACGTGTTTGGAGCGCAGCGCTATACGGAAGCGAAATACGGTCAGTGGGAAAGCCAGAAAGAAGAAGGATGCTGAAAATTAAGTGGACTGAAAAAGTACGAAATGAGCTGGTCTTAGACAGGATAGGTGAAGGAAGAAGTCTACGGAAAAATCTTACGAGAAGAAGAGATAGGATGGTGGGACACATTCTGAGGCACCCAGGATTGGTTAATTTGGTAATGGAAGGAACAGTTGAAGGGAAGAATTGTAGGGAGAGACAAAGATTGGAATATGTGACGCAGATTTTTGAGGATGTGGGCTGTAAAAAATATGCGGAGATGAAGAGAATGGCGCAAGATAGGCGAAAATGGAGGACCGCATCAAACCAGTCAGAAGACTGATGACAAAAAGAGAGAGAGAATAACAGGAACATTCCTCAGTAATTACTATTGTATTATCACCCTTAAGTAGATTCCTTCCACTGCTCTGGTATTTCTTCCTTATTCCAAAATAAAAAGTTTGTGGATCTTAGAATGCAACATTTTAACTCCTGCTTTGATCAATCCTGAAAAAATGTAATCAATACTTGCAATTATTACCTTTTCAACTCTTGAACAGCAACCGCAACCTTTAAATAACTACGCTCAGGAACTAATGGCTCAGTTACATGTATTTCAGTCCAATAATCAAACTCAATTCAAAGTCCAGCAACAAGACATTATAAAACAGCACAGAATATCGCACTGCAGTCATGCCATATATAAGGGACTCTCCCTGTCTAACAAAAGAAGAAAACTCACTAATCCACCTATTAAATGCGGTGCCTTAAGACCAATAATTAATAAACCATGTCTTCAATATTTTTCACACATTATTCCAGTCATCATGTTAAACACCGCCCAGTGTTTGCAATGTATATAAAATATTAATGATCATCATCCAACTGTAGATGGGAGGAGAGCTAACACCCAAAACATCACATTTATTAACTGGGATACTGGATACTGGGAACGACCCATTCTTTAAGTGCCTCAGCACTGCGGGTCTCAACTTTTCGTTGGCTTGATCTATTAGACAGTTGGTAGGACTCCTTGGACGAAGGATCGGCCCATCGCAAGGCCTCTACCTGTACACAGGACAGCACAACACAGAAAAACGCGGACAAACATCCACGGCTTGAGTGGGATTCGAACCCACGGTCCCAGCGACCAAGCGGCACAAGGCCTACGCCTCAGACCGTGCGGCTACTGCAGACCCCACATTTATTAACTACCTAACTAATTATTATCAAACGTTGCAAAAGCAGTCCATGCTACTTATAGGCACAGCACTCTCAGCCACATTATTTGTTCATTTGTAATAGGTTTCCAGAGCTTTTACAGTCAATAATACAGCTTTTGGAAAATAAACTGTGATCATTTACTGTGTGTGACAAACACAAGACTTTAAGGTAATCAGAAGCAACGTGAAATCATAGCAAGTTCAGAAAGTTTTATGTGAGTGTGAGTTGTGAGCATGACCGTAGAATAAATCTCTTTCTACAACCTAGCGATCATCAGCAGGCTTCTCATGGGCGTGACGGAACTGGAATCCAGGACTTACATGCAAGACAAAGTCGGTCGAAGAAGTTTTTAAATTAAGCGATTAGATACTGAACAAGTATCGCACAAAGTCTTCTTGGTGCATATGAAGAAAAGCTGTTTCCATTTCAAACATATTGGTACCATAGTTTGGGACAATGATGACGATGACAGTTGCTGTCATCGTCATCATGTGGCACTGAAGCACCCCACTTAATGGTACCTGCACCTTGTCCTGGTAGTGGGGCTTGAGTACCTCAGTGACCCCAAGAGCTACTGGTAGGGCCTCAATAGCCAGATTGGTCGAGGGAGAGAGGTCAGACTAGGACAGGTACCCTGGTCCTCCAGGTTGGGGGTTGGTCGCAAGGCTAACAACCTTGCACCGTAAAAAGGAAGATGTTTCGAAACCTCGATCAAAGCCTCGGACAGACGGACCTAACAGAGGACCGAATGGAAGAAGAGAATTGAGGAGGCCATGGACCGTATACGGACCGGAGAGCCATAGAAGAAGCATTAAACAGCAATCATGCATATTTGTATATATTTCTAGGATTGGAAAGCCACATTAATATAATCCACTTAATATTTCAGTTAAAACACTACAAGTTTGGATAAACATGGTAACTCAATCAGTGGACTATGTCCAACATACAAGCCATTAAGCCTTGCAATTATTGTGGAAAAAATAAGGTTTATTGGCACTGACTGTGGAGAATATGGGGTTTTGGGCATAGTGTGGCAAGAGATTTTAGGGCAAATGTTTTCACATCAACAAATCATGTACGTACCATCTGAAATTAATCCTGGGTGCAGTCGAAGAGTAACAATTTCTCTCTCCAGCTCAGATATTCTTCTCTCAGAGTGCTCTATATCACTTATAAGATTTTTCATGTGCTCCTGCAAAGCCCTCTGGATGTTACACACTAAAGACGCATCTGAACCCTTTTCATGAGCAGCCCTGTACAAGTAACATTTTTGTTAAATATTGCTAATCCTGCTTTTATAAGTTCAGTAAATCACAATACTGAATAAAGTTTATGCAATTTTCTTTTTACCACATCCAATGCAGCATGTTCTCAAGAAAGAATTCTCCGACCTTGATGAACATACAGGTAAAAACAATGTAAAAGTGATAAAAATGGTACGAGCATTAAAAACACTAGAGAAAAAAATTACCAGGATCTTTCTGATTATAACCTGACTTCCTAGCGACACTCTGAAATTGGTTAAAAATCAGAGACATCTTCATATATTCAGAATCCATATTTACGTTCCGACCACACAAAATGCAAAAAGTTTCAAAAACTCAAGTAAAGTATTCGATATCTGTAAACATTTGGTGTTGCTGCGGAGGTATAGAAATCTCTACAGCTGTAAACAGACCAAAATCCCAGGCGACAGATCACTACCATACAATCTGTTCACAACATAAACATCCCATAGGCAGGACAGAGATTACTGAAAGCACAGACTCAAACCTACAAACTCGTACATAATGAAAGACAAGCCGTGGTCTCAGCAGTGCGGGAGACACGTCAAAGCTTGAACCTGCAGCCTTTAAACTTAGCAACAGCACTAACTGACAAGAGACTACGTCACTCGGAGAAGGTGCTGTGAGGAAATGCCGTTGCACGCACAACCTTGGATACAAATTTGTATTTGAATAAGTTGGATGGTTGCACAAGTGACATCAGTGCATTAAAACTCAACTTCAGCACTTATTCAAACAAATATACTGGCTGATATTTGTTTGTGCCTGTATACCAAAGTCCAAAATTGAAAAATTAATTCAACCTGGTTATTCCCTCAGGAATATATAAATAAAAGCAACTTCATATCATATAAAGGTGAATTACACATTGATTTATTGATTTCCTAACATTACCATCTGATACTGTTTAATCCTATTAGTCCTCTCACGTTTCTGTCATCAGCTCCATTCCCCCTAAAATAAAATACCCTGATGATCCTTCTAGCTTCACCAGATAAACTACACTCTATTGAAATTAATCAGTTGAAGAAGGGACTGTGATATAAGAATTCAAATGCCTACAGTAGACATTTATTCTTATTATAATAAATTGTTAATTTGAAAAGTGCAGAATGAATTAAGACAGCATCACAACCCTGAAGAACATCATATTCACTGAAATGAAAATCTAAAATTTCAAACAAAATAGTACTATCTGACACTGATAAGATTTGCTTGGAAGACAAGATAAGAGATAAAACTCATGCAACTGGTTAATGGTCTGAGTACAGTACAACTAACTAACCAGATGGCTTACCAAAGCCAAAGGTTCATCACCGAATTAACCAAAGCCCTCCACCGGACCCTGTCCTGGGCCAACAAAATCCAGTCTCCTTCAACTCCTATCTCCCATAGATCCCGCCTGACATTATCCTCCCATCTACGTCTAGGTCTCCCCAGCGGTCTCTTCCCCTCAGGCTTCCCAACCAATACCCGATGCACGCTACATGCCCAGCCCATCTCATTCTTCTCGACTTAATCACCCTGACAATATTGGGGGAGGAGTACAGATTTTTAAGTTCATCATTATGCAGTTTTCTCCATTCCCCATCGTCTTCTCTCTTAGGCCCAAATATCCTCCTCAACACCCGATTCTCAAACTCCTGCAATCTGTGTTCCTCCCTCCGAGTGAGTACAGTACAACACAGGACAAAAACAGCAAATGACATGGCTGGGACAGATTCATGGCCCGGCATGTTTCACTTAAGCAAAAATTCATTATGCATACAAATAAACCAATTTATAATTAATGTTTCTAATACTATGAGTCAGCCCTACCCGAAGTATATGAAACGAGAGACTTTCAACTTACGTCAGAGAAGAAATTATGCTGTTGAAAGAATCCGACAAGCACGCTTTACTAGGAACTAACTTGTACTCTGTCTGTGGAGCTTCACCCAGATTATGAATCTGTACAGGGAGCGATTCAAACATCCTGAAAAATCATATACAATTCACAACACAGTATACACATGACATGACAAATCAGTTAACATTAAAATGAAGTACACGTCTGTAACAAATGTCTCCTGTTACAGTATCAGTGACCATCACGGCAAATGCCCACCTAGTGAACTGAAAGAATCCCGCCTCTCAGAGTTAATCTTTCCTGTTTCAAACCTTTAAAATAAAACCATGTGATGTCGGAAATATGGCCTCCATCACGGTTTGAAGCCAGCATTAAGCTCTTGGACTGCTCTACCAGTCATCGCACAAATCACGCAGTAGTAACGTAATCTGAATCTCGATTCTCCCAGTAACTTAATGCAATAGCAATGTTAAAGAAATGAGTGTAGCTGATTCATGCAATGTATAAAGCAATATTAAATATAAACACAAACAGAAACATGTTATACTTCTTCTTTATTACGCCGTCTCCTTTACAGGAGGTTGGCGACATATTATGAACAGGATCCTTCCATCCTTTTCTCGGACTGGGACCTGTTCATATACGTTCTTGGCAGATGATCCAGAAGTGTTTTGCCATTGCCTTCTTCTGTGTGTGAATGGAGTAATTGTTGGGATGCCACGGAGGAAAACTCCGTGTTGCCTAGACCACGGCCTTGCCCAACACAAGTTATAAATTCGGGCACCGCCGGGAATCGAACCCGAGACCCCAGGATTACAAGGCCAGCCTTCTAACCGCTAGACCACCTCATCTTATTATTATTTAGTGTTCTGTCTGATGACAGGTCCATATGGACAGGATCCTTCCATCCTTTTCTCGGACTGGGACCTGTTCATATACGTTCGTGGCAGATGATTCAGAAGTGGTTTGCCATTGCCTTCTTCTGTGTGTGAATGGAGTAATTGTTGGGATGTCACGGAGGAAAACTCCGTGTTGCCTAGACCACGGCCTTGCCGACACAAGTTATAAATTCGGGCACCTATTTTTTAATTCCCCTCATACTTTAAGAAGTTCTACTAACCTGTGACGGTAGCGTATGAATTTATGGTTGAAGATGTGGGTTGAACCTTGGGCAGACACTGACGTGTTAAGGAGACACAAAGTAAAGTGTTCTGATGAGAGATGAGACAATGATGAACACAGTTGTTTGTGCAGAAGCTTATCTCGAAGGTGTGGGGTAAGTACGGAGTTACGGCGGAACCTGTACCATCCAACCACTTCCTTAAAAAAAAGAAAGAAAGAAAATATACTACAAAGCAAACAGGTAATATCTGCAGGAAACTCACAAATTTTCAAAAATTGAGATTATGTGAAAAAGTTTTCTTTTCTGCCTGTAATTTGAAAAAGGCAAAGTGATAAATGAGGGTTGATCTTTAAACTTCTTATTATCAATATTAAAAATCTGATTTTAATTCACAATGATTCTGCCAGTACTATATGGAAAACATCCTGAAAATGAATAAAGGGAAGGTATCAGGAAGAAGACTACCAGGTGGATGACGAAGATGTGATGGTGGCTATAAAGGGAAAAGGAGCAGAAGTAGAAGTTTCTGTTCACCAATTTATGCCCCCTGCAAATATGTGAACATAGTATGAGTAAAACTCCATTCTTCACAAATGCATAATAAAAAATGTCGGTATAGTAGAGTCCCTGATGCTCCCAAGTTGTGATGATGAGATGTTTTACATATTTTCTGGGACTGCACCAACGCAACTGAACACGGCAAATGTTTCCAAGTGTTCTGACAGAATTCAGCACCTTTCTTATTGTCAATCATGCTCCCAGTACGCCATCTTGATCACTGCTGCTTCATGACATTACCACCAGGGACAACACATTGACTAATGAACACAAGGGACATTTGACATGTAGTAAGGTAACAAATAAACTGGACCAACTTTTATGAAGGATCCTGTATATTCCATCACACACCTTCACAGTTGAATTAAAGTGGGATTATAAGAGTGTGTGCTGTTGCATAATTTAGCAACTAATGATGGTATTCAGTCCATCATACAACAAACATAATATATAAGACTTGAGGTTCTCACAGCGGTGAGTACGAAGATTTCTGTCTTCTGGGGTGTTGCGCTGTGTAGTGTGGTCGATGTTTACCAACGTTTCAGAGGTCATACTGCCTCCGTCATCAGGGCGATGAAGATTTCTGTCTTCTGGGGTGTTGCGCTGTGTAGTGTGGTCGATGTTTACCAACGTTTCAGAGGTCATACTGCCTCCGTCATCAGGGCGATGAATCATCGCAGTATGACCTCTGAAACGTTGGTTAACATCGACCAGACTACACAGCGCAACACCCCAGAAGACAGAAATCTTCAACATAAATATATACTACTGAGACACTAACTTTATTATGTAAGTACATTTCAGACATAAAATTACATATATGGGGTGTGTAATTTTATATTGTAAGTGCACTCTCTTCCTAACTTTCAAAGTTCTTAACGTCTCACCTGAAGATGGCCGTTATTCATGAAACATGTACTGTATACTGTGCAATCATTCAATCAATCAATAAAGCTGATGTCAGAGTAATACATA
The DNA here is from genome assembly GCF_000696155.1 of Zootermopsis nevadensis. The sequence continues at coordinate 200,846 of NW_019060376.1, read as the reverse complement.
TTTACATTTGCTGCATGACAGAATACCAAAATTTGTTATTATTCATTCAAATGGCATTTAAATGCTTTAAAGTGCAGAAATAATATAACCTCCAATCTATTCACTGCAATTCTTAATTCAGGATTTTTGAATAAACTGTAGATTATTAAGAATGATTCAATTTTCTCCTGCAGAAAAGGTTTTGAAATTACCAGCCTGACAGCGCAGTTTACATACCTTTAGCATTTTGATCTTTTGTTTTTAATAGTTTGTTTGTTTGTTTCTTGGCTCTACAACCCAGTTGTGGGTTTTTCGCTGCCTCCTTTTCGGAGGTTCTTGGTCTTCCAAGTGCGCATTTGTGAGTAGTGAGTGACAAACCCACTGACTCTGCACAACTTCTACTAAATCCTGATTTGACTGCTAGAGCCATCTAGTAGTGAATCAGGAGAGACTTTGGTGAGAAATGGCCACTGAATTTTGCTTATGAAACATCTCACTCAAGATCGTAAGATTCTTTTACATGCTGTAAATCTACGACATGGGACCGACGGCTTTACTTCCCCTCCGAAGGAAGTTGTGCTACGGATTTTTATCACCCTTAAAAATCCATTGACCTCGGCCGGGTTTGAACCAGTGAAGCTTGGGTCCAGTGGTGAGCACGCTAACCACTATTCCGCCGAGGGAGACCTTTTGCTTTTAATTGTTTCACAAGGCTAGGGTCTGAACACAGTCTTTCACTTCCTGGACAATTACCAGTGCCACAAAATAATTATTTGCGTGGCAAAATATGCAATTCTATTTGTTTATACTGTTAAGCGAACATACAAATATATAAAAATAAGCAAATACAACCTCTAATAATGAGCCAAGCTAGTGATAACCATTCTGACTTGCATACAGGCAGTGACCAGTTTGTATCTTGACCGTGGCACAGACTACCCTTACTGGGGGGGACTTTCTTGATTTTCCTCAGTCATTCCAAGTGAGTGATTGGGTAATACTTTGAAATATACCATGACTGCACAGAAAATACATTTGATTACATGCAATATTTGTAAAAATAAAGCAGACCCCAAAGATACAGTCCAACTAGACAGACTTATTTTGGTACTGACGTTTCAATTACAAATGAATTTGTTACAAATACAAAGACTCAGCAGCGTCGTAAGATATAAGACACCGTTTGTTGAATGCATAACATTGTTAACAATACCACGACGCGGCAAAACAACAGTTCCGTTCAGCTAAACACACTTTTTAGTGGGACATATATATCTGCATAGACCTAAATGGCTAAAATATTACTTAATTTGGTGAACATTTATTGAGACAATCATTTAATTAAACCTCCATATAATGTAATAGCCCTGGCTCTCAAAAAATTACATGACAATAAAAATCCTGAATATAAAATCTGACCAACCACAAATTACGAAAAGTGCAACTGACAAATGCAAGGAATTTTTATCACACACATTAACATTTAATGCATGGGAACAGTGATTTAACTCTCTGAATACAAAGATGCTGATAACTTTAACTCCAGGGTTACCAGATTAGGGATATGCTAGTGCAATGGACAGTTGGACGAGTCATACAAAAAGCTACAGCACATGGATGATGAAGGTTAAATATCAAAGCTCCAAGAAACTCTTTGAATTAGAACAATTTTTAAATAAATCACAAATCTCAGCATACTTAATGTGGAAGGAAAACATGTTTCAAAGACATACTTTTTCTTTTTCCTTCAGAAACTCCTTGAGCTTGTCACGACTAACAATCCCGATACCATTACATAATTCCACGGAATTTGGTATTGGCATCAAAGAATTCACACCTAGAACAAAGGCAGAAATTCATTAATTACACAGAAACACAAAATACAAACCAAACTGAGAGATTAAAAACATTTATTTGCATACAGGTATAATATAAGTTGTATACATGTCACAGCTTATATGCAGTCCAACTGCCCATGTGTGACATCAGTATAACCCCCAACAACCTACAATCTATTGTGTACACAATACTAAATCTTCACATCATTATCATCACATCTTCAACAGGTCAAGGATACAGATTCATGCATTACAATAACAAACATCTCCATTAAGTAGGATCTGAGGTTTTCAAGGCAGTGAGTCTGCCTCCAGCATCACAGTGATCACATGGAGGCAGCAAGGACCTCTGAAACGTCCTTAAACTAATAATCAGATTACATGGCACTACAACCCAGAAGACAGCCATCTTCACCATCTCCAATTACTGCTTTACCAACCAAATGAAAATGCCTATTCGACAATTCCATAATACAATAATGTGAAACAACATTAACTACAACTTAGTTATAATAAACTACAACATAACTGACACGCATGGTCTATGGAACAACGTTTTATGTCATACTGAAAAACTTCCAATGCTGCACTTAAGGCATTTCTTTTCATACTACTTGGTGGTTAAATGAACTTTATGACACTATGCTATGTTATGTTACAATATATCACATCACTATAGTAGTCTTTTCGGATGAGTGTCAAGTTTCTAATCCAACTACCTGAGAGGTATCTATTAAACATATGTACTCACTTATCTGTGTCTCAGTTTTCTCCCCACGTATCTGGGAATCGCTTATAGTGTCGGTAACATGACTTACAACTTCTCCTAGTAGAAATCCTTTCTGTAAAACATAATAATACATTGTTTTCCTGATTCTCCTTTAGTGGCGGGATTGGGATGAGATATACAGAAGTTAAACCACACTCGCAATTATGTAAACACCAACTGAATACTGTATTGCATACAGTACAATATGAATACAAACACTGTTTATAAAATTACCTGATCACTTGCACTTTTCACGTTTTCGTAAAGCAGAAATGACAACGCAGGACCAGAAACGCCAACATACACATTCGCCGCCATATTGAAAACGTACAACTAACACGACGAACGGGCTAAACACAAGTTCTGTAGCAAAGCACATGTTCATAATACATCCCGTCACCAACGATTACAAACAAGTCACTGAAAATAAACCGAAGTGGAATGGGATAATGGTAACTAACTGGAAGAAGAAAATTTGTTGCGAAGAAGATAGTCGGTCAACTAGTCAAAATATTACCTGTTACAAAACATCAAGGTTCATTACCGAGTCCGCCATCGGAGTGCAACAACCTCACGCCCTATTTCTTCATGATCCATTTTAATATTACCAAATTAACTAATTCCAGGATTTCTCCTGCACTTCTCCAGGACATCCTCACGACCACGCTAGAAATTCTCCAGGACACAAAATAACTCATCGTAAAACAAAACAGCCTTATCTAAACTAACCTACACAACCTAAGCTTACCTTACCTAAACTAACTGAACCTAACCTAACCAAAACCAACCTAATGTAAAGCAACGCAACCTAATCCAATGTAACACATTCCAATCAAACTTAAACGAATCAAAAATAACTGACCAGCATAGGATCAAATCCACCACCGATTAAGGACGTCCACATAACCTTCCAGGACTTCTCCATGATCAAAGAACTTCCGCATAATCTCTCCAGGACTTCTCCGGCACTACCCTAGGACTTATCCAGGACTTCTCCACAGGGCTGTGGAGTCGAAGTCGGTAAAAATGTACCGACTCCGACCTCGATATAAAATCTTAAGAACAATTTCTATACCGCGTGAGCCGCCAGCGGCCTCACACTTAGGGAGGTTCAATGACCCGTTCAGCCACGTGGTGTGGGAATAATTCTTTGTAACTTTGGCTCTGGTACCTTAAGAATACAAAATGTCTACAAATCAACCGATTTCTGCAATAACCATTAGACATATATTTAAATATAGGTTATGTAAGTCTAATATGTAGGCTGATGATCCACGTGGTGGTGATGAAATCCCTTATGGTGACATTAAACATTTTAGTAGGTTTACCTTTATTAAAACATGTTAACTTTTATGAAAGAGTCGGAGATTTTAGTACCGACTTCACAGCCCTGGTCTTTACCGTAGTGAAAACTGCAAATCTCACTTACTAAGTGACTGTTGCAGGTTATTTCTGGAAATCTGTCAGTCTAGTGATTGCTCCTTTTGAGAAGCCTGAAGGTTCCATATGACTGTATTAATGAAAGCTTGCTGTTGGACACTACGTTGGTTGAGCATATTCTATTGCACAACAAAAACCTCTACTGGACCAGAGCTTTTTGAATCCAGTTCATAGCATTTCTTTATGATCAACTTTGATAATTTTCTAACATCTGTGCCCAGCTCTACAATTAGTCTCTTCCTTTGACATTTCCCAACCACAGTTTAGTATGCATTACTCATTTCCCCATTGTATGCTACATGTCTTACCCATATCTTACTTTTTTGATTAAATCACCCCAATTTATTTGAATGGTATAAATTGTGAAGCATTTCATTATGTAATTTTCTCATGCATCTTTTACATAAAAACAAAGAAAACCAGTTTTAAATTTTCAGTGCTAACCTTCATTTGCCCTGTTAAGAAACTTCAGATCCAGTCAAATTATTAAAATTAAAATATTTGTTTAAAGTGCAATATTTATTGCCACAGGAATTTTATTTGTTGTATAAATGTGAATAATGATATATACCTTACAGTTAATTTTAGACATTCACATTTTTAAACCTACTTATGCAGTTTGTAACGTCAGTGAGAAAGGAAACTTTGTGTGTTTCCTAACATTAACCAAATATGCACAAAAACTAGCGCATTGGAAATGGACCAGGTGCAATGAAGTTTGTATGGGTATAATGAAGACATGATTTAACCACATTAAACTTTGAAAACTTAAACAACAAAAATTGCGGCAATAAATACAAAATCATCTCTGTTTCAACAGGTGTCTTATTTACAGCTATATATAACCATTTATATGTATGTTATATTCAGTGTTATTGTCATAAATTATAAAGCTCATTTCACTGTAAAGACTTTCATTGTTTAATATTAATATAAAAATGCTTCTTGTTCTAATATTAAGTTGGCATGGATACCTCATACCTTTTTATTGCACTGTCGGCCCTCAAAATATCACATCTGTGAAAATATCACTAATATGTGTATGGAATATGTATGAAATTGTGTAAGTTTTCATAAATTAGTTTGTACATATATACAAGTTTGGCACTGCATAGAAACAGTAAAGAGATGTTTGAAGTTATGTCCATAAATAAATTCATTGCCTTTTCCCATATTTTTTCCTGGGTAGCTGTAGTAAAAAGCACGTACATTCTACAGTATACAGCACTCATTCAGTTCTTAAGCTTTGGTTTCTTGTTCCAACACTTCAAACTGAAAGTCGAGCAACTCGGAGTCTAAAATACTAACTCCGTATTGATCTCCGATGGCCACTACCTGGAGGTAGAACAGTCACAAAGCTTACATTCTCAGAGTCGCTGCTGCTAGCGCCTGCATCTTCTAATAGCACGGAACTATTCATTGTTCTCACCAGGTCTGACCCTACCCCACTGTCAACAGACTCAGTCACCACAGCGCACGTGGATAGCTTCCGGAAACTACCGAAGAAGAACGAGTCTGTCGCAATGCTCTCCGCGCCAGATTCACTAGCACCATCACATAGAGATTCATCAGTCTCACTTACGCTACCCTGTCCTTGGCTCGAATTCTGCCCTTCTGAAGCTTTTCGTACCTGCACGTGCCTATTGGATTCATTTGAGTCGGTGCTGAGGTAACCCGAGTCCTCTGGCTTGTGAGGTACTTCAGACGCTGACCTTTCAACCATGCGACGCCACGTCTTCCTCACCGAATCAGAGCTCTTCTTGTCTCGCAGATGTTTCATCAAATCTTTTCCCGCACTTTGGCGACTACGTAATGGGCTGTTGTCACTTTCTGTTTCCTTTGTGTAACTCTTTGTTGAGAGCGAAGAAATTCCTTGTACAGCCTTAAGTTTGACAGGCTGAAGAACAAGTTGATTGTTGTATCCAGTGTCTTGTGAGTTTGTAAATTTGTTTTTCAAACTTTGCTCTACCCGTTGGCCAAGTGTTTGACTCCCATCCGGTTCCTCATCTCCTGAGAAGGGTGTCATGTAAAATGCTTCATAGTCAGATGAGTTGAGGCTGTCCACAGAAGCACCAGACAGATTGGAAATTGTTTCCAGGTCTTGAGAAGCTGATGTAGATGTGGAGGAGATGGTAGAAATTTCATGGAAGATAGGACTGCTCTTTTCATGACATTTAGACTGTGGTAGAGGAGGTAGGGGTCTACGAGCAGGATCTGATACCATTCTCTTCTGGCTGATGCTTCTGCCAGCCCCGTTTTTTGGCGGCAGAGGTGGCTTTATTGATCTTGGAGGTAAGGGAGGAGTTGACTCGATTTTGTATAGGGGTCGTGGAGGTGGTGGATCTTCATACAGGGAACAGGCTTTTGGAGGTAAGGGTGGTATAATGTTAGGAGGTTCAGGTTTCTGAGGACCACTGATTATGCCTGGTGGTGTTGGTGGTCGCTGCCTCCTTGCCTGTTTTGCTTCCGGATACAGTATCATTCCTTCTGCAGGCAGCAATGGCTGTCTGCGTTTCCAGGACAGCGTATGGTTGTAGTCCAGTTCACTTGTCAAAGAGCGTGTGGACCCCACAAGACTGACACTGTCCATCTCAACACGATGTTGGGTACGGGCTTCGTATATCTCACGGAGACTCCCAAAGCCCCTGTTCAATGGAGACGCAGTTAAGATCTGAGACAGATCGTCAGACCCAGTCTGACTCAAAGAATCACTTCTAAAGCTGCCAGTAGTACGAAGAAGAATTTGGACAGGCCTCTCTAGGGAGTCATTGAAGTTTTCTGTATGTCTGTTTGAACTTGAGACGGCAGATGTTGATTCATCTGCTTTGTGTTTATTTGGCTTTCTGTCAAGAGTATCTGGTTCAAAACTGTCAGAGTCATCTGGGAGGGGAATATAATTTTCTGGCGAATCTTCTACCTGGATAGTTAGGTGGCCGGGCTTCTCCACGGGTTCAGAGTACCGTATCTTAGGGCCGCTGGTGCTTCTAGAAGTGGTGTTGTTCGGTGAACTAGATGTACTGCTGAAATTGTACCCATCATTCACATACACTTCACTGACGAGACTGTATCCATTGCTGTTGTTCAGCAGTTGTGGAAGGTTATACAACTTAATATTATTGTTCATGTTCCCTAACATTGCATCAGGATTCAGTACAATAATTTCATACTCATGATCATCAGTGGATGCTTCTTTTGGAACACTGGTATTTTCCAGTTTTAGTTTGGAAATAGTTTTGCTTCCTGTCTGAATGTTAAAGATCTCATTTCGCATCGTGAGTACCTCTTCCAGAGGCAGTGCTGAACTTAGGCTTGAACTTGGCTGTGGTGACACATCCCCATATTCGGTTGGGGTAGAGATACCTTCTTCATCCAGCTCCCTTGATGATCGCTCCAGGCTGTCAGCTTCGTACTCTTCTCCAGAAGACTTCTTTTGATCTTCTGGAATGTCGTTCACAGTCTTCGTAGGTACATCTATGTCAGACATCTTTACTGTCTCAAGGCCACGCTGACCCACTAGCTCTTTTATCACTGCATCCATCAACTGTTTTGTTACAACAGGCTCAACCACTTCTTTCTTATTCTCCTTGCAGAAGACACTGTTAATCTTATCATTTACATCTGAGGATGGCAGTGGTGGTGGAGTAGGGCAAGGGGAAGTTTTCATAGCTGTTAGCTGCATCTTTGCTGCTGTGGGAATTACTGATGCATCCTTCTTTATGTGCTGCATTACTTTTGATGGCGGTGGTTGAGGTGGATGTACGAGTTTACCATTACAGTGTTTGGGATTTTGTATAGCATTAACTGCTGAATCTACAGCTTTGTTTCGCTTTGGAACTTCATCAGTTTTTGGAATGCTAGGAGCCTTCCCCTTCTGAGAGGATTTTCCACGTTCAATCGGGTTCGAGGCTTTTGAAGTGTCTTCCTTCGGCAAAATTTGGTCAGATATTTTTGTTACTGGCACATCTTCAAGCCATTTTCTGATAGAACTGTGTTTGTTCTCAGGAGCACAGCAGGCCTGGCAAGAAGCTATCTTCTCTTTGACAGTCAGTAAGCTGTCAACAGGCCTGGTGGTGCAACCAGGGCATCCAGGACATCCCCGGTGACGGGCGTTCTCTCGCTTAAGGCTGACGGTGCCTACGCTACCGCGTTTGCTTGAGAGTCCGCCATAATAGGATCCATTTGTGAGATCCTGCTGCAGTTGTTCCTCTTCAGGGATTCCTATCAATGTTGGAGAGAATCGTTTTGCCAACATCTTATGCTTTGCGATGGAAATCACCTCCCGGATCTTTGTGAGGAATTCGATAGCGGCAGGCGGTGGAGCCTAAACAGAAACAGGAATCATGATCATGCAAACAAAACACAATGAGAAGATCAGATGACAAGAGTCTTTGGACAGACGACATGAAAGGAAGAGGCCACTTGGAAGACCCAGGCATACGCTGGAAGGTGATGAACCCTTGGATTTCATAACAGGTTAAAAGGTGAAAAATTTCTTGACTAGCTGAGTAGCTTATGAGGAAGGTATCTGCTCAATAGAGTTTGTTTAATGAAACTTCACTGGAGCTAGAATTTTGTAAGAATTTTCCTGTATGTGTTCCGTGTTTTGCCCAAATCTCCGTTCTTGATGCGATCATCCTAATAATTACAGAATAACAATCATGAAGCTCCACCCTGAACTTTGCCATACTTTTTAAAGAAAATGTTAGCTATCTTTATATTACGATTCTGTCAGTCAATCAGTTATTCTGTTAGGTAACCAGATAATTATTTAATGATACATTTAATTGCTTATTTAAGAAGTTTATGGATTTATTAAGAAGTCGGTGAGTTTGTTAATTACTGTATATCCTCAATTTTAAGATGCCACTGATTACAAGGTGCACCCTTGAATTAGAACTAGATTTTCAGGAAGAAAGATGCTCTATTAGTTCTTAGACGTTATCAAATGTACACTGATTTATGAAATTTTAGAATGTGACAAAAAATTTGTAATATAATCTCTTTGTTACTTAGCCAATTTGTTACTAATTTTAAGTTAATTATGAACCAGGATGTTTATTTCTACAAAGTTATTTTATTTGATATTAATGACCACATTTGATTCGCTGTAGGGGCAGGGTTTATTTCTTTGCCACCATGTTTACGAGACCCATCGAACCTTCTATCCAAGCAGGCTTACCATTCACTCTGATTTAATACCAGGGCGTAGAAAGTGTAGCTCAGTGGTCCCCAACCTTTTTTGTGCCTACGGGCACATTTTGAGAGTTTATGAGATCGTAAGATGTACTTTGGCACAGAGAAAACTGTAAGTTACTGAGTTACTTGTCTCGACGTTGTTCTTCCGGGTTATATATTCCATGTGGTCTAGTAGGCAGATGCCATTGCTTGTCTGGAATGTTTAGTGTCTACCTACAAGTCCACATGGCGTTACAATCCACAAGACAAGATCAACATTTTCACTGTCACGAGAATCTCAAAAATCTCATTTAGTTAACCGTGATCAAACTGTGAGGAATCTGGGAAAATTTGCCCGAGGCGCCGCAGTTTACTTACAACAAGAAGCTCTGGCTCGAAGTACGCGGGATTGAAGTACAGTTTCCTTCGTGCTGTACCGTTCGTTATGGCTCGGACAGTCTCTGGTCTTTCCTCTCGTCCTTCTAGAGTTTCCACTATGGATACATTCTCTTCTGGTAACCGTTCAATGGAACTTTGTTCTTGAGTGTGAATTGGCTCTGAGAAGCAGAGTTCATCGGGTTGCATGGAGAACGACATGCCACAGGAATGCACCAGCGCTGCTGTCACCTGGACCTGCAATGGTGATCAAGCTCATAGTGTCCTTGATCTGTCTTAATTTCTGAGTTATTTAAAACTTTATAAACTGTATATGTAACGTGTCGTCAAATTGTGGGGTACATGAGAATAATTAATTAGAAATAACGTAGTACGAGGAAGCTGTGTTGGCCTGTTTAAGGTATTATGACAGAATTAATCTGGAGGGACAGAAAAAACAAATACATTACCTGGATAACAGGTCCCAGGGTTGAAATTTTAAAATTTGAAAAAGCGCTAACCACCAGACAACACTTGCTTGATGTTTCCTTCCATTGTGTCTATATTTATGAAGTATTTTTTGGAAATGGGTACTTTCTTTCCTTCCTTCTTAAATGTGTTGTCGTTTGTTCTCTATCAAAGTCTAACATCCTTATCCTTTTTTTGAGTCCTATCTCCCCCTGTTGCTGGTACAGTTGATTCTAGGAAGAAGGCAGGGAACTGATGGAGTCCAAGGAGAATAGAGATCTTGAGAAGCTAATACAAATGGTCAAGAAATTCCCACCTTCTATGCGACTAGATCTCATAAGCGTTCTCCCTGCGTCGTGTTTCTGACTAACGTATACATTTCTCTTGACTGAACTGTGATAAAAAATGGATATCTACAATTTTTTTGGTACGACCCCTGGTGACATGAACAAGTTCCCTCTGATAGGGACCTGTTCATGTGTTTCCTCAGCAAATGATCCAGAAGTGGTTTGCCGTTGCCTTCTTCCGTGTGTGATTGGAGTAATTGTTGGGATGCCACGGAGAAACTGGGGACGCCCCAGAGGAAAATTCTGTGATACCTGGACCACTGCCTTGCCCAACACAAGTTACTTTTTCTCGGACTGGGACCTGTTCATATACGTTCTTGGCAGCTGATCCAGAAGTGGTTTGCCATTGCCTTCTTCTGTGTGTGAATGGAGTAATTGTTGGGATGCCACGGAGGAAAACTCCGTGTTGCCTAGACCACGGCCTTGCCCAACACAAATTATAAATTCGGGCACAACTGGGAATCGAACCTGAGACCCCAGGGTTACAAGCCCAGTGTTCTGACCGCTAGACCACCTTGGCGGTCAGGATATCTACAATAAACACAGACAATCCCATAAATAAGTGCGTACTAACATTTTGGGCTATTCTGTTGTTGTCATCTGACATTGGAACGTCGGACACGGCGTCACTATCGGAGCAGCAGCTGCCTGAGTCACTGAGGTAGCTGCCAGCTTCAAGGGGGTGCCTCTTTGTCGCAAGCAAGGGGTTACTCTTCACTACCCCCTCATCAGCCCCAGAGAGGTGGACAGGCTGTCCATTACGGCGGTCCTGATGCTTGTCTCCGCGCCGCCGTCTCCTCACGTGCAAGTACAGAAACACTGACGCTACATAGATGAGTCCCAGCAGGATGGAGCACACTCCGATGGCTATATACTCGGTCACACTGAGCCCACGACCATCGCCATCTGCGTTGTGGGTATCAGCTGCAAATGACCACTCCCGCACACCTACCAACATATGAACAGTTAGTGCAGTGTCCAAAGGAGAATGAGATGGAACG
>NW_019060376.1:163927-178914 GCF_000696155.1 Zootermopsis nevadensis | reverse complement strand
TTTTTTTAAATTTCACGTACCCCCTAAGATGTCTTCGCGTACCCCAGGTTGAATACCACTGCATTAGAGGTCTGCACGGGCCCCAGACTTATATCTAATTCAAATGACAACAGTCAAACGACATTTAAAACACTTCGAGCCTTCTGGGGCCATTATTTTTTCGCAAAAAGTTATTCGAAGCTCAGTTCATCTTATGCTAGTAGTAGTCGGGCTCTGGAAACAAATTCCAGTTTAGTGTCTTCTTACATAGATTCAATTTAAGTTCAAAAGTACGTGCGAAATATCTCCCGATTTTAGCTTTCTACACGAAAATCCATCAGTCAAATTTGCACGTAAACGTAATGATGTCAATGAGGTATAACATTCATTCAAGTTTGGAAGTATAAAATATTTTGGAGCACGTGCCGCTCCAAATTACAAAGCCACTGAGATAAAAAAATATTAACCGTTATCAATACGAGAGAACAATTAAAATGCTGATAGAAGACAGTGACTGGCGAACTCATAACTTACGTGAGGAGTTAGACGTGTGAGACAGGTACCGAATACAATCTTTTTCAATTTACCAGTTACGTTATCTTGTGAGGGCAGTTTTAATAAACTCAGGCTAATAGACCATTGCAGTCGACGTAAAACCACGTGGACGTTGATGCTGTGTCATTCTGCACGACCTCGAAAGCGTAATTTTCGTTATCCTACGAGCGGTGATCGTGTAGCGGACAATGAGGTGCTACGATCTGGTGGCCGAAGTGACAACTATCGAACAAGGCGTTGCAAAGAACGCGTGAGGAAATTATACGTGACTTCCGGCACTGAATAAACTTTCCGGTCTTGTTTACAATTGATCGTTTTGTAATTACACTTGATAGTAACAGTGTCAACGGGGATTATAAAGTGATAAGGGATTTTCCATTCAAAGGAACAGTGTGATAGCAGTAATATCCTCTTTTTGAGGTACTAGTAGGCAGACTTTTATGTAGCTAACGAGGTTAGTACAAATCGCAGAGGAGAAGTTATCGATACGTGATCGAGATACGTTGTAGATTACTAGCTATAATGATAACGGGTGTATAAAAGCACTCAGCATCTCATAATTCCTCCATGAAACATCGATCCGCGTACGAAATTAAAATTCTTTCGCTACACGTCTGATACGCCTTGAGTGACCTTGGCCTATTTGCAGTTGTATGTAGCATGCCAACGACCTGAGCGCTACCTGTTGTGAAGGAATGGAACTATCATTTCGTGATTCGTCGTCTTACGTCATCTATCGTATAATTAAACTCCGTAGGAGCCAAGCGAAGGGTAACGTGTACCTGGATTGAATGTCGTAACACCGCACAGATATACCCGCGTAATTACGTGTTTCGGGTCTCTGCATAAACAACACCTGTGTTTATAAGAGCACCAATTGCGAGGCAGATGTGGTAATCTCTGACTTCTTGTAATCAAAAACTCGAACATGATGCGAACTTGTGATGTGGGAAAATCACAAGTGAAGAACATGGACTGAAGGTTTTTGGGAAGTCCTGGGGCGGGGGGGGGAGTATTTGGTTCCAAGTGAGATGAAATGATAGAAGGTCTAAGAAGATCGCGTGATGAGGTGATGGATAATTTCTTCTGTTAGCCAAATATCATTTCGGTGAAAGAACGCAGATAAATCCAGTTCACATCCTTAAACAACTTCCTTAACATCCGTTTTAATATTATACTTTCTGCGTCTACGTCTCTTACCTTCAGGGTTTTTCGACAAAAATGTGTGGGAGTTTCTCATATTTCCAATGTGATGACATTAATTAATTTTAGCGAAAAAGTACAGATATTCTCACGTACGTACGTAATAACTCACTTTAAATGGTTCAGAATTTAAGTATCTGGGAAAAAAATAACATTTATAAAAAACAAATCTTAGATCTAAAATACGTCTATAATGAACACTAAATTCTAAAATGTTTTGTTGTAATCATTCGCTTGGAAAACAGTGACGAGGAGTATAAGCGAAACAACATATTTCATTTATTAATGATCGTGAATAGTAGTCTTGTACTTTGAAGGAAAATACGAATTTCGAGTGTATCAAGACAAAGCACTAGCTTAAATACTACAACCTAAGAATGATAAAGGAACTGAGCTACGAATACTGTCCACAGATGACGAGAAATCGTTTCTGGTGCGGTGCGGGGGGAATGTTTACTGCCTGGTGGACTAGAGGGCTGCTATTGGTGGGAAGTGTGACACGTCAGAGTTTTACGCTACTACACAGACTGAAAACATCAAGCAGTTAAGAGTAGCGTGTAGTGAGCGCACCTCTAATGTGTTCTCTGGGTGTTGCGATAATATTCTAGATTAAATCGCTGTGCCTCTGAGAGGTAATCTTAAAGCTGTACACATCAGAACACGTGAAAGCCTGTCGTCTGTTGTTCGTTCAGTGGTTGTGGAACGAATACTTTTAGGATCGGTCGCCACTAACCGCGAAATCTTGCGCATGCGCGTATATCGAATTCCTAGCAGGGCTTTTCTCCTGGTCTGTGGACTGTACACCTCTAATGTGTTCTGTGGGTGTTGCGATAATATTCTAGATTAAATCGCTGTGCCTCTGTGAGGTAATCTTAAAGCTGTACCCATCAGAACACGTGAAAGCCTGTCGTCTGTTGTTCGTTCAGTGGTTGTGGAACGAATACTTTTAGGATCGGTCGCCACTAACCGCGAAATCTTGCGCATGCGCGTATATCGAATTCCTAGCAGGGCTTTTCTCCTGGTCTGTGGACTGTACACCTCTAATGTGTTCTGTGGGTGTTGCGATAATATTCTAGATTAAATCGCTGTGCCTCTGTGAGGTAATCTTAAAGCTGTACCCATTAGAACACATGAAAGCCTGTCGTCTGTTGTTCGTTCAGTGGTTGTGGAACGAATACTTTTAGGATCGGTCGCCACTAACCGCGAAATCTTGCGCATGCGCGTATATCGAATTCCTAGCAGGGATTTTCTCCTGGTCTGCGGACTGTACCTACTTCACATTTGGCCGTCTCATTTTCTTGCCTGATTGAGTGACAGCCTCGCTGGTCCACCGTCCCACAAACCGATAGTTACAGCCCAATAATAAAGATAGACATCGCCATATTTGTGAACTGTCAGGGACGTGATAGACTACACAATGAGAAGGTGTTTATACACGCTGTCATTTTTATGTATACTTATTTACATGGCTGAAATTTCAGACAGCCTCTTCTATTCCAAGAAATTTAATTCATCTGTGCGTATTAGAATCTCTCAGTCCTCTTACGGACATTATCCTACTTTCTATTATATACGCGTAGAATCTAAGCTAACATAAAAAACAACAACACCACATTCAGTTATTTTTATTCAAAGAAGTTAGCTGTACTTTTTCAGGTCTTCTATTTTACGAGTAGTTTTATGGCTGTAATAATAGAATGGAATGCAGTTACGATCCATTTAAATATCGACAATAATAAAGCAACTGAAGGATCTTGTAATGCCATAAGAATAAGAAGGAAAAAATGTATCTACATGTTATTCGTAGATCTTGTCAAACTTCTGTAAGATCATCATTCACTTTGATGAAAAGATCTTATGGAGTTGTCATTTATCATTAATTGTCAGCAGTCCTGAAAAGTCTCCCGTCTTACAAAGCAACAAGTTCCATTTTGTCAGAAACAATTAACCGACCATCTAAAACAAAGCAACCATCACGAAATATTAAAATGGCCGCTGTAACAAGTTAATTTGCTGTTATGTAAATTTTTTGAACTCAGCGCTGAAACGTGCCCAGTTGTTAGGACGCCAATGAAGCGAGAAAACAGAAAATGTCTCGCATCTGAAGTCAAAATAAACTATTTACAATGCGTGAAACTCCTTCTGAGATATTTATGAGCAGCTTGTAAGCTGTGGTAATATAAATGCCCACAACAGTACAATAAATAACAGCTTAAATAATATCACAACAGCGACGCAAATTTACCAAGGATACACAAAACGGATACAGAATTTTCTCGTAAACTAAGAGAATAATTAAAATTAAATTATTTGGTTATTCCGTCAAATCACAATGTATTTAAAATAAGATAATTAAAATATCATTCTGTGTTCCATATCGAATAATCGATTTACAATTCCAATTGTAAATCGATTATTCGATATGGAACACAGAATGATATTTTAATTATCTTAATTTAAATACATTGTGATTTGACGGAATAACCAAATAATTTAATTTTAATTTAATAAGTCACAATATGACGCAACTACACTATCTTAAGAGAATAATTTAAACGTGGGTTTCGAATAAATAAAATCTAAAGTCTGAGCTAAATTTTATGGCCAGAGCGTAGGTAGCAGACAGCATACAACTTACAGCGTATATTTTTATCAACAATAATTCGAATTCTAGGGAAAATATCGATTTATAAAGATAATAAAATGCCAAAAATATTATTATGAATGTAACTGCTAAATTAGCAAAGAACTGAAATTTTGAAAACTTGGCACGGGGGTGTCCAAACACTTTTAGAACGGAGTATTTCACCCAGACAGAGTGTCGTAGAAAAAATGTTGGTAAAAAGTTTTCCTCTTCGACAGAAAATCCTAGGAAAATTTTAGATAGTTATTTCTAAAATTAGTCATAAGGGTGTCCAAACGTAGAGATTGACACATTTTTCTCAGTCAGGATGTTATAAAAATGAACACAAGGCGTTGTTTTCGAACGACACTCCCGGTAAATTGATTTTTAAATTTCCCAAAATCGGACGGATGGGTTTCCAAAACGTTGCCAAAGTAAAATTATAAATATAAAGAAATTCCTGTTGGAGAGATCTCTTTCTTTTTTTCAGTTTCGGATGTTATGCACAGAGCGCCTGAAAAATTTATAAAACCACTTGTCTCAAAAATGATAAAAACAAAAGAATTTCATTTTAAAGAGACAAACGCGGAAACATTAATAATATTTTATGTTTCTAAAATTAGCACAGGGATGTAAGAAAAAATTCTGGCGTCCTAGAAAAAAATTTCGAACACAATTTCCGACTTTAAAATTGCTAATTTCAATCAATTCAAGATCTCTTCGGCGCATCGCAGAAACATCGACCTTTTATATTCTGATTTCAAATATGTGTGGTGTTTCGATTATTAGGTTATCATTGTGTAATTACGAAAAGCTTTTGCACATCTAGCCGACCTGATGATGACCTAAGCGTCGGAGAGCGTAACAATGTTTTCAGAGAATACACAATAGATGAACAAATCAATCTTAACGAAATTGTTAACGAAGTCTGGTCCTATTCAAATCAACAAACACACAGACACGAGAAAACAGACTAGTCTCAGGGTTTAATTCCAAACGAACCTTATGTTGTATTAAAAATATATTAAAATTAGCCGTCAATCACAATATAATATTATTAAAAGAATTAAAATATCATTTTACGTTCCCTATCGAGTACTCGATTTACAAGTGGAACATACACGACATGTTTCGGCTATATATAGCCATCATCAGGTGTTATGTATTAAAACTTTTCACTGAATTACTGATTTTTTTACTGATTTTTAATGATTTTTAGTCTTCATTTTTCTTATGATGTTCTTGTCCTTTATATTGTTTCTTCATTCGTTGTAGTATCACAGGTCATTAATATGTTTGTATTTGGTATTTCGTATTGATGTCAATGTTTTGTATATGGACCAAGAAGTAATATCGTATCAGGTTTATGAGAGATCGGAGATGTACTGTACTGTATTGGATCGTGGCTGGTTACCGACTTACCGAGTTACCTTATGTTCCTGAACTGTATATTAATTCTTTACTTAAAATACGAAACTTGCTTTGTTCCTTAAAATCAAAATTCCAACACGGGAATATATACATCAAAAATTTAATTCCTAAGACGAAGAATCTGATTAGTCTGTGTAATTTATTATATTATTAATCTCTGATTCACAGTCCTTGACGAAATGCAAAGTATAATGCTACCTTGCAGATAAGAAACACGCTCCAAGGGGAAGGTAGTGTTCGTACATCGCGTCCATTACTGTCTTCACAATAATACTATTAGAAATGACAGGTTCTGAAGAGCAACCGAGCTCTATCTAACGGCAAATTCAAAAGACGTTAATTAAACAAACAGTTTTGCTCAGAACTGATAATTCAGTTTCGGCAACAATACACGAAGCGGCTGGATCATAAGGTTTCTTACTCACAATGCAACGTAAAAATTCTTAATTGGTTGCCATCAATCCGTGATGTACACCGTCATTTATTCCCCTCGTCTCCTCAATCCTTCCTACAAAGCTCTGATAATTCATTTTAATGTGCTGATTCACTTCTATCGGGTGCGCCAAAAGTTTTAAATTTTAAATATACAGGGTGTTCGAACTAAATCTGCAACCTCAAACAATTATTTTACTTCAACAAGTTAAAAAAAGGCTTTAATAAAATGTATACACTAATGCAGTATACAGTACAGGTTTATCAAAAATAGATGTGTTGTGTGAATTCGTCTCAAATCGGGCTGTAATTCTATCTTAAAAATAAAAGGGTTTCATTAAATAAATAAACCTTGATAATTTCATAAAAATATTCCACAATGAATAATTTACCGTTTAATATATACCCCATTAGATAAAGTGTACATGTTACTTGAAAAAAATATTCTGTGTTATGAGGTAGCAGATTTAGGTGGGACACCCTGTACATTAAATCCAAGAAGATAAAATAAAATAAATAGTAACTCCTGCAGATTTTATATTTTGGCTGTATTATTTGAATACGCTTTATGTTTGAACTCACCGTTAAACGTTAGACTAATTTATCTGTTACCATCTACGATTCAAAATATCTTCGGCAGAACGTTTTAATAAAATCCGTTGATTCAAAATTTATTGCGGGTAATAAACACATGGACGGACACACAAACATATGAATTGGCCGAAACTTAATCCTATAATGCATTATAAAAAGAAGGGAAGAAGGCTACAAACGATAAAGAAATATGGCCGCCATATAATGTATGTTAACAGCGTTGTTAAACAGTCCAAACCATCAATTAGTACGTAACATTAAATTAAAGCATTCCGTAAGAAGTTATTTTTAATCTTGATCAATCTGTCCAGCAATCTAACTTTGTTGCCAAATTAACGCAAACAATTTTATAAAATTTCTACACTGAAGGCTGGAGCTAAACCTCACAGTACTGATAACGTACTAAAGATATTTTTATATAAGACGTATTTACTTCTATACATAAAAAGTAGCAAAGTTCTTCCTCCTTAAGAACTTACTAATAGCTTCTGTGGTCCACTGAAATCTCTCTCGCAAATATGAACAAATATTACGAGTAATTTATCCGTGGGATTGAAAAATCATATGAAAATATGAGAACAATATCAATCTACTATTTATCTAACGGTAATCAGATGTGTAAATACTTTATTTCCATCTTTCATTACCAGCGACATGAAGTTCGGTATGCAACCTGTACAACACCTGTAAATCGATCGATCGAACGGCTATTTAGTACCTGGACTGCACAGAGATGGCAGTGTAGTAGGCCCCGTTGCACAAGTTAACACCGCGACGCACGAACTTTCCACAACCTCGGCTTCCTTGTTTTTCATAGCAACACAGAAGATTCCGCGCCAGAGGCCAGAGAATTAAACACAAGCAGAACACTGATCCGGTAAGGGTGGAGAGCGCAGGGGACCAACCTGCCAACAACAAACTGATTTACATGTTTACAGATGCAATAAACTTTCGTTGAATTACGTTTCGGTTCTGTAAACCTCGCGCCTTTTCCGGCTAAACATAGGTCTCTTTAGCACGCAGTAGCTGTCAGATGGTAATGTTAAGTTATAAAGATCTAGATATGAGGGTCATAAAACTTAAGAATTAACATAACCACCAAAATGGAAGTTAAACCTGAAGGTAACGGAATTTGGCAGTAAATCCATTGCTCCAACGTAGCAATCCTGAATTTCTTGCCCGGCGCACACAGTCAAAATACCTTTTGTAAGCAGATACTTTCTCACCACAAGATGGCGTATCCTCACATTATACTGTACAAGTGCTGTTACCGTTAGGAAGCTTCTACAGCGCTTTTATGTAGAGACGGAGATGTCAGTACTGTCCACAGATGACGAGAGTAACCCTGCAAGGGGAAGTCGTTTCTGGTCGGTGCGGGGGAATGTTTACTGCCTGGTGGATTAGAGGGCTGCTATTGGTGGGAAGTGTGACACGTCAGAGCTTTACGCTACTACACAGACTGAAAACATCAAGCAGTTACGAGTAGCGTGTAGTCAGTGCACCTCTAATGTGTTCTGTGGGTGTTGCGATAATATTCTAGATTAAATCGCTGTGCCACTGTGAGGTAATCTTAAAGCTGTACCCATTAGAACACGTGAAAGCCTGTCGTCTGTTGTTCGTTCAGTGGTTGTGGAACGAATGCTTTTAGGATCGGTCGTCCCTCACCGCGAAATCTTGCGCATGCGCGTATATCGAATCCGTAGCAGGGATTTTCTCCTGGTCTGTAGACTGTACCTTGGTCGGTTACGTAGCAAGCTGTTGTTCTGAGTTGAAAGGGGAAGGGATAAGTTCTTAGATATATTTTACACCTGATGATGATTTTATAAAAACCGAAACATGTTGTGTAAATGTTCCGAAATGTAAATCGATCAATCGATATGGAACATCAATGATATTTTATTATCTTAATTATAATTTTTTTTAAATATTGTGATCAGACGGATTAAAATAAATAATTGTTATAATATTCACAATACGACGCAATTACACTATCTTATAAATGTGTTAAAAATAATTCCGTAATATGTAAACTTGATTTCGTAGCATTTTGAATAAATTACCATAAATGAACTCCCATCAAATTTCTCTCGTTGCAATCATAACTCGCCAGACAGCGGGCGTTTAAAGTTTGGAAACCCCTAATGTAGCCCAAAGAGTCTTAGAGATTTTCTGTGATGAATGGAGGTTCACCTCATGCATATTTAGGCGGTAACATAGTTTCTGTTTCAGATTAAATTATAAACACTACCTTACTAATTGATGAAAACTCAGGACGAGAGCATGCAGACCATACAAATGAAATCAGTGGACAAGTTTGATGGCCAGGTTTAAACTCACTTAAGAGGTAAGGAAAAGTAAGGGCGAAGGCAAAATTATTCGGTGGAATTTTAATAAATGTTTGTAAGACTAAACAGTTTAATGTTGTCGCTAAAAATGTTTAAAATTAGCTGGAGGAATGCAGAGATATCATTTACCCAAGTAAAGATTACGATATTCACGTTGACGTGAATTCAATTAATATTCAATATTAATGACGATTCCAAAACAATACACGAACGCACCTAGCGGCCAACGGAGTTACCTGACTCCTTGCAAAACCTGAAATTCTTCTGACGTATCATTTAATTTCTGATTAAGTAATTTCAGGAATGTACAATAACCTTAAATGTTAGCGTTTCAGGTTAGAGCATTAGGACACTTTTACTGAACAGGATCATCTTTCAGGTTCCTATTTTGTTCAGTTTATACGGACAAGCGGTTAGAACGCTGGCCTTGTAATCCTGGGGTCTCGGGTTCGATTCCCGGCGGTAACCGAATTTATAACTTGTGTTGGGCAAGGCCGTGGTTTTCCTCCGGGGGCTTCCCCGGTTTCTCCGTGGCATCCCAACAATTACTCCATTCACACACAGAAGAAGGCAATGGCAAACCACTTCTGGATCATCTGCCAAGAACGTATATGAACAGGGCCCAGTCCGAGAAAAAGATGGAAGGATCCTGTTCATATGGACATGTCGTCAGACAGAACACTAAATAAAAAAAAAATTACAAGTGGCGCTATTATCGGTGCCAGAATATTGCAGGAAATTTCTAAAGTGCGATTTTAGGGTCGTTCAAAATGACATAAACTTTGTACCAAATTTCATCCAAATCCCTCCGTGGCATCCCAACCATTACTCCATTCACACACAGAAGAAGGCAATGGCAAACCACTTCTGGATCATCTGCCAAGAACGTATATGAACAGGTCCCAGTCCGAGAAAAGGATGGAAGGATCCTGTACGTAATATGTCGCCAACCTCCTGTAACGGAGACATGAGGACGACCAATGAGAATCGATGCGCGGTTCAAAATATTAAAATAGGAAATATAATTGATAAATACAACTCAGGATTAAATTATTTAAATGGGCAATATTTAGACAGTAATACCACCATTGCCTTGCAAAGAACATCTTACAAGTACGGACTTGCTAATTACAGCAAATATGCAAATGGCTTGTATCTTATATTTCAGAGACTTGAATTCAAAGCATTACCGGTATTATCAGTAATAAATGCTTATCAGATGCAGGATTTGAGGCTGTCTTATGGGTTGTCGCGCCGTGTAGTAAAAGTTTACTGACGTTTCAGAGGTCCTTGCTGCCTCCATCATCAGGGCGATCAGAAGACAGCCATCTTCATCGGCAGACATTGTTTGTATTATTCATAACGACGAACGGACGGACATCTCGTATCCAGTATTTCTCAATTTCATGCACGTCTGCACAGAGAACTTAACATAAAACTTTTACTGATATAATAATCTTTAATAAGTTTCTTTGTTTGCTGAGTGCGGATAATTAGAGATCACTTTTATGCATTCAGGTATGAAATGCAGGCAATTAGTAATGCTTTGGGTTTTTAATAGCTTTCGTATTAAGATAACCAGTCCGTATTGATACGTCAAAATTGAAAAGAATGCATACAGACAACCTAAACAAGAAAGCCTTCAGTGCCCTGGTTTATTTACATTACCCTGACGTAAATTCACGTTTCAGGACAAGTTAAGTGCGTAATTACACGCATCAGTAATAAACTCTGTGCTGAATAGCCGACGGATGAATGAACCTATTTATTTCTCTTAAGACAAACCTGTTTTTAGCATATAAAACATTATTGATAGTCCGTATCTGTGAACAAATTCAATTAATTTAAGCAGTTTTTTTAATCTGTCTTTACTAACAGGATGGCGGTGCTGTAATGTAAAGCATCTACTTGAATCTGAACGACAATCGACTGCAGTTAACATCTCGATACCTCGTCGATACCTTCCAGACTGCAGACCGTACACTATCGTTAACCATAACACAACATTCCAACTACTTTTACCAGAGAGGATCATTTATTAAAATATATAATGCTCGACGCATTTTAGCCCCTCGATCCTTGCTTCAACCTGACGTGTTAAATAAAATATATCGTCCTAAAATTGTAAAATGTCACTGTTAAACCCTGTTACACATTAACAAGAATAATATACTTGTTAAACATCAGCTAAAATACAATGTACATGTTTTAGGGTGCACCTACGTCAAATAATATGCAATCTTGTATCTTAGACTTTTCTTTTGATCATTTCAAACCGCACATACAGGTTGTCCCAAAAAGATGTACACACATTCAAGAATACGTGGTGCGATGGAAACGTTTCAAGACTGAGCGTATAAAAACCCGTACACTTATCTCAGGTATTAAATTCATCCATGACCCTCGAAGTAGTTCCCCTGGGAGTGAACACAACGATCCCAGCGCCGCTGCCAAGCCTGGAAGCATCCCTGGAAATCTTTCTTTGTCAGCCTGTCAAGCACCATCTGCGATTCTGCCTGAATCTCTTCTATTGTCTCAAATCTCCTTTCCTTTAGCTGAATTTTCATCTTTGGGAAGAGGAAGAAGTCACACGGAGCTTAGAAAGGAAGTTGGGGCCGGTTCTTGCAAGATCTTTGAGCTCCTGACAAACGAGAAGTCGATTGTGCTTCTGGTCCTCAGACAGGATGCGTCGCATGTGGAGTTCTTCCTTTAGAATCAGCTGACAGGTCCCATAGCCTATCCCAACAATGTAGCACAAGTCGTTGATGGTACGACGTCGATCTTCGTGAATGGCCTGCCGAATCTTCGTAACATTTTCGGGCGTTGTGCTCGAAGATGGTCGTCCAGAACGCTCGTCATCATCGACAGAGGTTCGGCCATTTTTAAAACGTGAATGCCACACAAAAGTTTCTGCACGACCCATTGCGGACTCCCCAAATGCTTGCTTTAGCATTTCATAGGTTTCCGTAGCCGTTTTGGCGAGTCTTTGGCAAAATTTGCTGCACACGCCATTCCGAAATCGCAGGAGGGTCGGTGTAATGCACTACCAAAAAGCCCGTAACTAAGAAACAAATGCTAATTCGATGATGCCGGCTGGCACACTGATTTACTATGAATGTAGGCCGCACCCCCTAGCGGCAGAAGCTCGTACTACATCCGGTTCGCCCGCTATTGACACAGTCTTGAAACTTTCCGATCGCACCTCGTACATTGTTCCCGCCGTTCGTAAGCTGTATGGTGATGGAGACACGTGGTATAAACAATACGCAGTACTCTCATATTACCATTGCGACGTCATGGCATGCCTTGAAAAACACTTTTCCCGTCCTGTGGATAGGACGCAGACAATCTACTGACTATCCCCCACGACAATCAGATTTAACCTCACATAATATTTTCGCGAAGGGGTACATGAAGGTTGCAACATCTCCAAGATCTCCGGAAAGACATTTAACGGTGATGGCCGCTGTCAACTGTGCCTCGAAGCTAACGGTAGTCATTCTGAACGCCTACATTCGATAATTAATTGAGTGCTGATATCGAAGCCCGCCACTGCACACAGTCCTGAGTTCGTTACATCCACCTGTCATCCTCAGAACCTATCTGCCTAAGATACTTCGTAATGAGCGATCTACAGCTTTACAGCGAAAGAATTCAATGAAGTCTTCACGAGCAACTAGCCAGGATATGATGAGGATCGAGACGGCTCTCGAAACGTCGGTTTCTTACTCCCATCTGACGCGGCTGATTTCCCGTGAAAACTTCAATGAACACGTCATAACTTCATTCATCCATCTCCTATTCGGTCCCCTCACGTGGGCAATTTTCCATAAACTTCCCCACCAACATTCTGCACGCATTTCTTTTCTATCCATCCCAGCTGTATGTCCAACCCATCTTAACCTCCTCTATTTGATTACTCTGACCTGAATAACTCACGAAGGACCCCGTCATCCTAAATTTATCGCTTAATTAATTTTTTCAGGACACTCTACGAGATATGAGATTTTCACAGCGTCGATTATTATATTCTGATTTGTAAGTTAATACCTTGCATCCTGAATAAATAGGCCAAACTATTATCCGAAATGTTTGGTAACCCACAAGATTGGACCTCGTCGAGGGAATCCATCCTGTTATTCGACTGTGTACCTTACAAACGATGTTTGCTCTTGGCCAAAACTCTCAAGTTCCCTGTGATTGGTCCGGTGGAGTGGATACCACACACGTAGCTGAGTAACGCGTTTCTGTTACTAGAAATTTATGAAAGGTAATTGACACGTAAATTTACACTATGAATAATTAATTAGACGTCTTGTGTTATTTTCAGAAGACGTATCATCCCATGTGTTATGAGACACCACAGAGCCAATCTTCCTTTAAGAAAGCTGCATCTCGTTGCTATAGGAAACCACACGCGACCCACAAAACGCATTCAGGTCTCCATATATACTTTGCTATTCTATCAGTTTCATCGTGATAGACACGTGGTACAGAATTATTAAACACTACTGCGTGCTTGTTTAAAACTAGGATGGTCAAGGGAGCAGTAGATTTCTCTCCTTTCACGAATTCACAGAACTGATCGCAATTATAGCCAACCCCAAGGCTCAATACTCTGACCGGACTTTCAGCGACCGACACGAATTATATGAGAGAAATCGTGGCCATTTCGCGGATCACATTCTCTTTTGTTGTTGAACGATGTTAAAGAAATACGAGGTGCGATCGGAAAGTTTCAAGACTGCGCGTATAAAAACCCGTACACTTATCTCAGGTATTAAATTCATCCATCACCCTCGAAGTAGTTCCCCTGGGAGTGAACACAACGATCCCAGCGCCGCTGCCAAGCCTGGAAGCATCCCTGGAAATCTTTCTTTGTCAGCCTGTCAAGCACCATCTGTGATTCTGCCTGAATCTCTTGCCAAAGACTCGCCAAAACGGCTACGGAAACCTATGAAATGCTAAAGCAAGCATTTGGGGAGTCCGCAATGGGTCGTGCACAAACTTTTGTGTGGCATTCACCTTTTTGAAAATGGCCGAACCTCTGTCGATGATGACGAACGTTCTGGACGACCATCTTCGAGCACAACGCCCGAAAATGTTACGAAGATCGACGTCGTACCATCAACGACTTGTGCGACATTGTTGGGATAGGCTATGGGACCTGTCAGCTGATTCTAAAGGAAGAACTCCACATGCGACGCATCATGACAACGCGCCAGCGCACACCGCCCTCAAAGTTCGGCAGTTTTTGGCCTCAAACACCATGGCCGTCATCCCGCACCCTCCTTATTCGCCGTGTGACTTCTTCCTCTTCCCAAAGATGAAAATTCAGCTAAAAGGAAGGAGATTTGAGACGATAGAAGAGATTCAGGCAGAATCGCAGATGGTCAGCGCCGCTGCCAAGCCTGGAAGCATCCCTGGAAATCTTTCTTTGTCAGCCTGGGATCGTTGTGTTCACTCCCAGGGGAAGTACTTCGAAGGTGATGGATGAATTTAATACCTGAGATAAGTGTGCGGGTTTTTATACGCGCAGTCTTGAAACTTTCCGATCGCACCTCGTAATTTAGAACCAAAATTATTAAGCCACGTTTGCGCACTTCGTCCAGAACACAAAGGATGAACACTGATTGCCCTCGTCAGCTTCGTGATTAGATACGCGTGTCAGGGATATGAACGCTTCAAACTTGCAATCATGGACAAGACGTCTTACCTTCGAGATCTAAATCAAGTCCACTCTGGGGCTGTGGTGCTAACGAAACTTGGTTTCGCCCGCTGTCAAAACAGAACAGGGTCGTACAAGACACGTGGCAGAACATAAC
>NW_019060376.1:123588-133975 GCF_000696155.1 Zootermopsis nevadensis | reverse complement strand
TCCCATAGTCTATCCCAACAATGTCGCACAAGTCGTTGATGGTACGACGTCGATCTTCGTAACTTTTTCGGGCGTTGTGCTCGAAGATGGTCGTCCAGAACGCTCGTCATCATCGACAGAGGTTCGGCCGGCCCTTTTTAAAACGTGAATGCCACACAAAAGTTTGCGGACTCCCCAAATGTTTGCTTTAGCATTTCATAGGTTTCCTTAGCCGTTTTGGCGAGTCTTTGGCAAAATTTGATGCACACGCCATTCCTGAAATCGCAGGAGGGTCGGTGTAATGCACTACCAAAACGCCCGTAACTAAGAAACAAATGCTAATTCGATGATGCCGGCTGGCACACTGATTCACTATGAATGTAGGCCGCACTCCCTAGCGGCAGAAGCTCGTACTACATTCGGTTCGCCCTCTATTGGCACAGTCTGGAAACTTATATATAAACTTCCTCTCCGTATAGACGTATTTACGTCAAATTCTCCGGAACCGTGGTTCCACTGTCAATTTTTTTATTAAAACTGTTGTTAACTTAAGACCAAATCCTGTCTGATTTTAAAATGTTTCGTATCATAATACGGAGCTTCAACACCGTCTCTTGCTTTATGTAAATCGTTTGTCGAAAGTCGTCGCTTGTTTCCACGTACGTGCATCGTAACATGTTACACGGGGCCCCAGCTGACAGCCTCAGGCCAACCTAACCTAACTTTTATCAAAAGACATTACTATCAATGCGTCTATGCAGTATAAATACGTAGTTAATGAAGTTGCTTTTACAGTAACAGCCCCCACACATTACTTCTCGCCTTTATTACACGTGGAATGCGGGCAGCGGGGCGTAAGACAGACACAAGATCGTGGACGTACGCCCAAGCCGTGTCTACCGGGCGTTGACATCACCTCCAACGCGATGGACAGCGCTAATAGGAGCCGTTACAGTTACTGCTCAGATATTAATGATGAAAACTGGAGCTATTTTGTGTTCCCCAGCGTTTCGGATCCCTGGAGAGAGATTCTGCATGGTTTTCGTCTTAGATGACAATATAATTGCAGGACTGGTCTCTCGCTTGAATTGGTCTATAACGCGATGAATACCTCACAGCGCCCTTCCGTAAGAAACAAGGAACATTCTTCTTTGAGATGCTGTAACCTGCATGTTCGTCACTGCGTTCAAACCGATGGACCCATCATAAGTCAACTGAATTAAATCTATATACCTAGATCTCGCAAATGGCCTCTAAACTTCAAGTTTCCTCCTTGCTGTTTCAAAACAAATCTGAAATGTGTATTCATCTGACAAATGTCTTCGTAACATCTATATTACTATAGGTTTCGTTAAAAAACAAATTTTAATAAATAAACTATTGTAGTTTCGAAAGTAGGATACCAAATTCGATCAGAGAAATGTAAAATTCTAGTCCGAATTACAGGTCTTTATAGAGAAATGGTAAATATATAAACCTAAAATTTTACTTTGAAGTTATTCCAGATAACCAGTGTTAATATCTTTCTTGAAAGCCAAAATAATCTGGCCGTCAGGTGTTGGGCGTGATCCAGACTGAAATTTCTCAGATTCGCAATTCGCTATGCATAATTATAATTAATACCCGGACAACAGCTGGCTGGGTGTTGTGTGAGACATCTTCGAAACGCACCGCGATTTATATTTCGAGGACACACCTGAAGGTTAAAATAATGGATCGAAATTATTTATTTAAAAAGACTGTAAACATTAATTGTAGCTGTCCTGTTATTTGTTCAGTACTTTCGTAAACTTTCTTTTTGACAATTTTAATTTTGGGGACAGAAACGTGTGTCTCGGTGCCAGCTTCTATTAAACCCCTTAAAACGTAGGGTAATGCCTACCCAAAATCATATTTCAGGGTGCCTCATAATTAATCATCCGATATGAAATAACTTTAATGTTTTATTCATTAGTTTTTTTTTTAATTTTGAAGCAGCGTACGTAAATTGGCGAATTATTATTTGATAAACAGCTGTCAATTTCAATGACAAAGAGAGAATTCTTGCAGAAGTATGATATGACGCGCCACGGTGGTCTAGCGGTTAGAACGCTGGCCTTGTAATCCTGGAAGTCTCGGGTTCGATTCCCGGCGGTGCCCGAATTTATAACTTGTGTTGGGCAAGGCCGTGGTCTAGGCTACACGGAGTTTTCCTCCGTGGCATCCCAACAATTACTCCATTCACACACAGAAGAAGGCAATGGCAAACCACTTATGGATCATCTGCCAAGAACGTATATGAACAGGTCCCAGTCCGAGAAAAGGATGGAAGGATCCTGTTCATATGGACCTGTCGTCAGACAGAACACTAATAATAATAATAATAATGATATGACGCATCCACGGCGACTAAGTATAATAAATTCGTCTCCGGCTACCAGCCGTGGTAAGGTGGCTTAACGAACGTTTCGAGAACCATCTTCGTCCTCGTCCTCAGGGCACAGAAAATGTGGGAGATCCCGTCCGTGCTCAATATCTACCTGACCCAGTTTCGTGCTATTAAAATAGTGAGTACGTCAATCAGCACCCCAGGCCCGATTGGCTAACGTTCAGCCAATAGCACGAAACTGGGTCAGGTAGACACGGAGCACGGACGGGAACTCCCACAACTTCTGTGCCCTGAGGACGAGGACGAAGATGGTTCTCGAAACGTTGGTGTTCTCTTAATTAAGCCACCTTACCACGGCTGGTAGCCGGAGACGAATTGAAAATAATTTTGCAGAAATTTTAACACCAACCCGAACGGATGTTGCAAATTCTTACGCAGGACTTAATATATTTGTTCGTACAAGAATTCCAGCCAAGAGATCACGAAAAGGGTCTAGAAGTCTAGAAAACTCCCGTGCATTCCTACAGCTGATTAATTATGCGCCAATTGTGAGTGGTTTCTGAGACAGACCACTACTGAGGTATTTATTTACCAGTTCAGATACACGGATTCAAAATTATCTGTAATCTACACAGCAGATGAGAATCTACGGAACGATTTCGCGAATACTCTTTATACTGTTACCACGAAAGTCATTTGTTCCACGTTTTGGTAATTTAATGTCATGAATTTCTTATGTAAGGCCATTTTTCTATAAAGAAATCGAAGCAAAATTGTATGCTTAATATTTTAAGGGTTAAAATTGGGAAATTTATGGATCAGATCTTGGAGAGGGGAAAAAATATGCGATTTCGCCGATGCAGATCTCTCTTCACGTTAAAACCAAAAGCAGAGAAGAGAAAAGAGTTTAATCTGCCCACAAACGTTTTATTTTTAGACTACGAGAGGGCATACGAGGGAATGGACAGCGAAAACTATTTGCAATACTGGAAACAAAAATTGTGAATGCCATAAACGCTTTATATAAAGAGGCTTACATTGCAGTTAAATTATTACATTCACCAAGCGTTAAAACTGTGGAAACAAACGAAACCAAAATGAATTGTAATAAATCAAAATTAAAAATAGGAGAACGCTACGCCGATGATCAGATTTTAATATCAAATCCGGAAGACAACTTACAAAGATCTTCCAAGATTTTAACATGAAGATATCGACCATCAAGACAAAGGCTATGACTTTCAAGGTAAAAAAAACATAAGAAGAGATCAAATTTTTATAAATAATGAAATCATTGAACAAATTAAAACTTTTGAATACCTAGGATATTTGATAGTAGATTGAAGACAAGACGAAATGGATACTCAATTCACAAATTATAAGAGAATGAATGAAACAATAAAGAGAAATTTCGGAATACAAATGGGGAAATATTGTAATATTTTAATATTTAATAAGAATTATTGTGATTAGACAAGATTTAATATATAGAAATATATCTTACTGAGATTCCACAATATAGTTGGTAAACCTGCTCTACTCCACGGAAGTGAATTCTGGGTAATAGGTACAGCAAATGAGATTCCTACGAACATTAGTTGGAGTAACAAGAAGACTGACAACTGAAAGTAGAAAATGTAAGTACATGAATAAAAAAATTACAGACGAAAATGGAAAGAACATCTAGAAAGAATGACCTAGAAATGCCTCCCCAAAGACACTATGGAACATGAACCAAAAGGGAATAAGATATCTTGTAACACCTACAAAGCGGTGTAGGGACCAACAGATCCAAATCTTTGCATCGAAACGGGGAAAGTCGGTACCCAGACCGAAGCGAGATATCGATTTATGGATGGAGCGTGCGTCATTACCAACAAAAATTACGAAACTGCATTGAATGACTGAGGGTTTCACACATAATATGTATCACACACCGAAAACGGTCTGACGCTCGTACCGTAGTTGAAATTACGTCACACGTAGCATTGCCGATGCACTGACATGTGTCCTCGAACAACGGCGTGTGTTGAGCGACTACACTTGCCTGTTAAGTGGACGAAAGACGAGATAAAGGTAAGAAAGTGATTAAGAAAAGGGAGAAACTGGTAGATACGATACCAAGGACAAAAGCATGGAATGTGGGAGAAATGAGAGATGATAAATGCGGAAAAACAATAAAGGAAAGGAATACATCTGGCGAGAGATCATGAAAAGAATGTCCCGATGGATTTTTACGGGGTTTAAAAAAGTAAACAGAGTTATTCCTTCGCATTAGTCATCTTGGCCCTGAGCCTTCTATCCTGATTGGGTTTTCGTGTTTTTCCTCAGTACATCCAGGTAAATTTCGGGACACTACTTTAAATTACGCCACGACCACTTCCTTCTACATCCTTTCCAATTCTTTCATTATTCAGTATCATCTGAGCTACTGAAATATCATCGTTAAATGAATATAAATGAATATTCACATTAGTCATTTAAAATCACGACGTTTTTCAGCATTAACACGCCTGTATATAAGAGGGTTTCTCTGCAACAGATAAACAAAATGGTATCTTGGAGCGTAAAGGAATGAAACCGTCCATTGTTACCAACTTCGTCATTCGTTGATTATCACAGTCGAATGCTTTAGTGTTCCAAACTCGAAGGACTTCAACCTATCAAGTGCACTCGTAAAGCGTACACGCTGCAGGGTAAGTGTGCGTCATAAAACAATCTTTTCTACTCGGCCGAGTGACGACAGTACATAGAAAGAGTCACGACAATTACTCTGTTTCAGTAATGCCAGTTGCCTGTTTGTTATTCCCGGCTTCCAACAGCACGTAAATGTCCTCAGAATAGTTCTGTTTTCTCCCGCGTGTCGTGCCAGTCACTCACCCAAGTTGACTGTCTACATTGCGCTGTGTCGTACGGTATAAATCGATAGAAAATTTCAAAGATACTTAACTACCACAAATCGTAAGGACGATGACGGGACGTAGTACGCAGCTTTGAAACATAGGTTAATTTCAACCAGACATTTATAGTCGTTGCTAGCAGAAGCTACAATCTCATCTAATTTATTCATCTTCCATATTACTGGATTGTTACCTCTGATTTCTTTGCCAGACGATGTTATCACCAGAGGTTATGATGGTTGTAGCAGCGGGTTGTCGGCTCAGGGACGAATTCATTCCTTTTCATGAAGGGGACATGTTCTACCGTATTCTGCGTCACTCACAAGGTCAGATGACATCGCGTAAGCGAGTACTGAAATATTGGCGTGGTGAATTTCGCGATCCTAAAGGATTATCCGCGTGTGTGTGTGACCACTGGTCATTGACCTCCACTCCTATTTCTTTTTTAGATGTATTTAAAAGGTCAATTTAATGAAAACACTTCAAATAACAAGACTGTGAAAATGTACTCTTTGGAGTACACAAACATTCCATGGGCGATTACATCAACAGAGACACCACGAGAATAAGAAATGCAATAATCGTCCTGATGATGGAGGCAGCATGGACCTCTGAAACGTTCTTGTTCTGTCAAAAATCATATTTCAGGAGTGTCTGTATTAGGTTCAGTGGCGGATTGTGGCCTAAATGTCAGGTCGTGTGAAAATACAGATCCACGAACATTCGCGCTAAAAATCAGAGAAATAATGATTAAGTTACTTATTATTCGTGGTCTGTATCAACAGTCAGAAGACAAATTACAGATACAGCGCAAGAGAAGAACAGAATAATAAATATACAGATTATCAATAAATTACGTGAGCGTAAAGGACGCTCATACACTAAGGCAAATTGCTTCTGAACACATTAATATCCTTTTTAATAATAATTCATTTAAATTGAGTCAGATTAAAATGAATATAAAATACGCAAAACAAACAAGGTAATAAATCAGATAATTCATGTGATTAGAATGGTTACACACAGTTTGTCATCATAGAGGAGATAAATTTAATTAAAAATTAAATTTATATTCGATTTAATTAATATCTAATATATGGATAGCGACATAATAACTGTAGAATGCTATTAAGGGAAACAATTTTTTTGTTTCAAATATATCAAAGTCCCATTAGCATATAACAGTATTCTCCGTTCTTTTAACATTCCTTAAATCCGCCACTGATCAGATCCGTGAGCCTAATGATTGTTTAAGAGTTTAATAGACGTAAGAAGGCATTAAAAATAAACCTTAGGGCACAAACGTAGTGTAAATAAACTCGATTTAAGTGGATCCGGTTCGTGCAATGCCACGGATTTTTATATTGGCAGCACTGAACCTGTGAATTTTATCCCAGATAATTTTTCTTGTGTAATATCTTAATAAATCATTGTACGGGGATACAAATAAGGGAATGGTATTTGAGATACGCCCTAATAACTCTGTATAACACGACGTATCAGATACATCTAAACCCTTGTTATTTGTTTGAAATCGATTTTGCACTGTAGCTTGTTCGATAGTATTGTCGAGTCATGGCCGCTAACCAGTTTTAAGTAGGGCAAATCCACACCGGACGATGATTAGTGGAAATAAAGTTCTTTTTATTTTAATTCCTTTTCTCTCCCGGTAAGTATGCAATTTCTCGTGCACTTGTTATACAGCCCTCGTACGTCGACAAAGGTAGCGAGAGAGTAGTCTGTTAACTTGTCTTGTTCTAAGAAGACACACATCACTGGGTACAGACAACAGACTTAGAAGAAAAGCAAGTCTGTAATGACTGTCTTCTGGCATGTTACGACGCACGTTTAAGTTTACCGACGTTTCAGAGCTGCTTGCTGCGTCCATCATCAGGGCGATAAGAAAGCAGTTGTTGGTTTGTCGAATCTTTAACGACATTCTAGGCTAATGAACAGATGTCGTGATGTGACGAACTGAAGAGGATTTTTAAATGTGCCATCTTGGTCTACTTTAGGTACTAGGAGGGTCTGATTAAGATGTTTAATTCGGATAAACAGTACGGCCAAAGCTCCTACAGCGAGAGGTCGATATATAAATTTCGATTAAGATTATCAATGATAATCTAATTCGTGATCTCTGAGGCAGACAGAAACTGTTAATATTGATCTGTTATATTGTTTGTATCACAGAATGCATGGATATAGGAGAAATTACGAGGCTGGCAACTTTGCCTTCTTAATTCCCTCCGAGGAACTGAGTCCTGTCTGAAAAGATTTTTATGAATCAGAAGATTCATTATCGTGTTCAGCGAATTCAATATACATTCTCGCAACATAAAAGCCAATATTTCACAAAATATTTCTCGTGTAGAACCCCCCCCCCTCCCCCCCCAAAAAATATTTTTTCTAATCTCGAGGAGCCTGTACCTCGGAAAACGTTCGCAATTAAGTTACTGCTAAATTACTGTCAATAACGAACTCACAAAATACAAACAAACAAAGATGTAATTGGTAGCGTACGGAGATTACTCCAGTATTGCCATTTGCCGGACAAAAATTCCCGCGGTATTTCGAGGTATATTTAGAAATTTCGTGGTGTTTCAAAATTTTTATTTATTTATTTATTTATTCCACTATTTCTAGCGGAATTCTTGTTGGGGAAACACCGATATAGGCCAAATTTAAGATTTTAAAACATTTCTATCTACACATAGGTCTTCCAAGTTGTCTCTTTCCTTCTGAACTTCCCGTTAAACCTTTCCGCACAGTGAATCTTGCGTCTGTCCTAATCATTTCTCTATGTGTGGATGACCGGTCAGATTCACGCTTCGTCCGCATTAGCCCCCCTTGCACACGCTGCATACGAAGGCAAGTGACAATCCGCTGATCTCTAGGAAAGGTCCAGCCATTGAATCAGCAGACCGCCACGTCACAACAGATTTTTGCAAGGAATTTACGTCAGGGAGCGAACAGTCAGCTTCCTCGTAACTGTCTGCCGTTAAGTAAAGAACTATTAATTTCTCATCATTCTGCTAATAAGCGAGGCCATTTGGGCAGATTGTATCTCTGTCTGGACGTCCTGTGTTAAACTGCGGTGTCCACATATCTGGAGACTGTTCGTCCGTGGTAAAACGGTTTCAACTACAGAAAACTGGAATAAATAAGGAAGTAGAACCACTTTTAAAACTCCGTGTGATTGTTGAACCCTGAGATATGCTAATGGAAACAATTTGCGTTGGATCTGTTATGAAAATATCCAAGAACTGAAGAAATTCCAGGCCTCTAGAAGCAGAGAATCCGCACTGGTAAGTGGAAGGCTTATAACTGACAGCAATTTTATCACTTCAACGATTTGTAAAGCGATACATAATTCGATATAAAATCAAATTCCTATGTTATTCAAGTTTTCAGTCAATTCGGCGAGCTGTGACAGCTTAGACAGTAAAGTTACGGGCCGGACTTCGAATTCCGACAATGATTGGAATACTTTACGTTAAATTTATTATTTAGTTCATAAAACATTCTTGTCAATTGAAAAGTCTAAATATTATAAAATCGGTGATGACTACGAACGATAAATTTTGAAAACCAAGATAAACCTATGTCAACGAACGATAAATTTTGAAAACCAAGATTTACCCATGGAAGTCTTCAGAAAACGGAAAACCAAGATAAACTTATGTCGGGATGTCAGAATATCCGGTAATTTTATTTAAGAATATAAACATTATATTTATTAATATCATGGTTATTTAATTTATCCAGGAAAAATAAAACAAGTTATTTTATTTCAAATAATTATTTTATACTCTCTCCTTCTCAGCACTTTAATATACCCATCTTTCGTTTAAATCAAATTAAAATTTTAATTAATAACCCGGATTTCACATAGACAATGTTCAGAAACTTTGAACTAACCGAGGCACTGCAATTCTACAATGCAGTCTGAAAGAGTAAAACTTGAAATACGTTTACATATTGGAAGACATTTAATTAATTATTCTTGTCCGTCTAATCACAATTTAAAATTTAAAATTAAGATAATTAAAATACCATGTGATGCTCCTTATCGAAACATTCGATTTACATTTAGAACATCGAATGTTTCGATAAGTAACATCACATGATATTTTAATTATCATAATTATCTTAATTTTAAATTTTAAATTGTGATTAGACGGACAAGAATGATTAATTGAAATATATATCTTCACAATATGACGCAACTATACCATCTTATATCGGAAGACGTAAACCACGAATAGAAAATCCTTAAGCGGGATTCGACACAGTGTCCTCTAGAATTTGAGTCTTACACCATAGAAATATAAATTAACTTACAACTTCACTATAAACTACGTGGTATAATGGCCTTTATTTAAATATCATTGTTTACATTCAGATTTTCTTGTTATGTTAATGTTGAACAGATACTTGCTTACATATATATGTGTCTACCTGTACGAATTCAGTGACCAGTTAGCACTGGTACATGACACTTCGTATTGATAATAGTAGCAACATTTTGTATGTAAATTTAATAAATAGGCCCTGTATGATCATTCAGACTTCAATTCCTACATTTTTATTATCAATTTATGTTGGTTATTTTTTTAAGTAATTTCAACGGTCAGGTGGTTTATGATGTTGAAATAAAAATCCTTGTATATTTTTTTAAAAAAAACCCAAACGGAAGCCATTAATATATTCTTTGAACTTGTCTTTATAATCAATTGATGTTATTTAAAAGCGATAAACATACCACACACTTATAAAGGGCTGATAACTATTATCCAAGGAAAGACAATCCTGTACCATTAAGTTAGTTTATAGCATACTTAAAGCCGTATCTTGTGAAAATAAACGAATGTACGTATTGAAATTCATCCACAAATCAAATGCAATGCCAGGACCCGGCTACTCGTAGTGTTCGCTCGTCAAAGAGGCAAGAGTTTTTCATTTCGTAAAACAACCTTTTGGCCGGACTCTTACAGTCCTGGTTCGCTGAAGGCATTAACATAAGTCAGTCAGTTGGCGTTGCTACGTGTCTACGTACACGGTAATGCCATTTAAAGAACTTCATGCTATCTGAAACTCAAAATCTTGAATCCTGTTTTCGTATGCAGTCTGTTTGATTCTC
>NW_019060376.1:58675-71785 GCF_000696155.1 Zootermopsis nevadensis | reverse complement strand
CGCTTTGTGGAAGCAGCGATCAGCGCTCGGCGGGGGTTTCAGTAACTGAAGCGTGAAGCATTTCGAACGGTTAGGGCGATTCTTGTAAAGAAAATTTCACTACGTCCCACAGATAATAAAGAGATTAAACCCAGAGCTCCGTTAACTAGGATATCGGTGGAGGGGGGTTCACAAAATATTTTCGAAATAAAACGAAACACACAGAAATAAAATTTACCGTGTGATAAGTTAATACCTGAGCCATGTTTACACAGTTTAATATTTCGAAAAGAACTTACAGGAAATAATTTCATAAACTAATTGGGGTGTCTGAGAACAAAACAGACTTTTGAGAAAAACATCTGAACTTACGAGAGATGAATCGTAAAATATTAATTACGTAATAACATTTATCATAAGCACTCAGAGTTTTTATGATTTCCACTTGAAAATAAGAACAATTCATTGATTGAAGAGGATTGTCTTAAGGGATTTTGCGCCTTGCAACGTCGTATAAACAAAACGACGTTTCAGAAGTGCTTAATGCATTAATTATCAGGGCTTCCATATCAGCCTGATAATGGAGAGAATAAGTACCTCTAAAACGTCCGTAAATTTTTACGAGACTACAGAACATTTATATTCACACACACCACCGTTGAAATCTCACTATTCAGTAACTATTTTCTGTATAATATAATCAGATTAAGACTAAATGAGGGTAAGTTACTTTTAGCCTATCTGTAATAAATTTCTTGAAATTTTTTTGGTGTTTTTAAGTTGAAACCCTGTGCTGCTCCAATTGGCATATGGGTTAATATTTAGGCAAGTCTCTTCTATAGGCAGATCTTCTATTGTCAATTGAAATAAACCGTAATGAAAGAATGATTTTGGACTTCAAAGTCGTCAAATGCATTATTAACATTTGAAATGGCTTCTAATTAATGAGTAGTGGGAAACCGTTCAGACTGTTCTGTGGCCCTGCAGTTAAAATACGAAACGTTTCTGTGTTGTCAGAAGGAGATGAACAATTCTTACGTATTTTAGACAGAAAACCGAACCTAAGAGACCACTTGATATGACCAAGACAAAACGGTGGATAATATTAAAGTCGGTATCATTTACAAGAGATGT
This sequence comes from Zootermopsis nevadensis, assembly GCF_000696155.1. Next base: position 70,672 of record NW_019060376.1, on the reverse strand, counting down.
CAAGAGAGGTTAAAGATAAATTAGCCACGATTTTGGGATTAGTTGTTGTAGGAAACAAGAAATAAGAGAAAAACATTTACTCAAATTTAACAAAATGCAGAAAAAGAATCAGCTTGGAAAGTTGTCCAATAAAATTTCGAAAAATGTTTAAAATATTTGGAAAGAGATTTAGTAGGATCACAGACAATTTACTTTAAACTCTTTAATAAACTTAATACAGATGTCAGGGATAACCTTAAAAACAGCGCGATCTTTTAAGGAGCATGAAACATAATAAACAGACAATGGATAAGAAACCTAAGAATGTTAAATTATAAATGATATAGAAATCGAAATATATCAACTATGGAACCAATAAAATAAGAAATATATAAGATAGTGTAGTTGCGTCATATTGTGATTTATTAAATTAAAATTAAATTATTTGGTTATTCCGTCAAATCACAATGTATTTAAATAAGGTAATTAAAATAATTAAAATATCATTCTTTGTTCCATATCGAATAATCGATTTACAATTGGAACAGTTTACAACATGTTTCGGTTTTATTAAACCATCATCAGGTGTAAAATTATATTAAATTTAAAACTCAATTACAATTTTTTACAATTTTTCGTAGTGTAGTTTTTTGGAGGTCGTGTCCAGATATTTTCATATAATGGATCAACTTTATTGTTTGAAGTGATGCTTTTGATGTTTACATCGGTCAGAGATGAAATAGTAGACAACACAGTTGTGTCTGGAAAATATATACTTCTTCGAGGTAAGATAAATCGGAAAAATCCGGACATCGAAGTAACACACAGCAAGTTTCTGAAACATGGTGGAAATAGATTAAGATGAAGGACTCCAAAAATCAGAAAAACCAGCCATCCCACAGGAATGGAAACCTGGAACAAATATTGCGCATATCAAATCTAAAATTTCGTGACGATGGTGAGTTATTTGAATAAACATTTCCTTGGATATTTTCTATCGTCTAGTAAAATAATAAAATAGAAATCGACGTTTCGGAGATGCGGCTCTTTCTCCGTCTTCAGGTATTAGGGATTAGCTCTATCTATTGGGCCCAACAGAGTAGGTACCTGAAGACGGAGCTAGAGCCCTATCTCCGAAACGTCGTTTTCTATTTAATTATTTTACTATACGATGGAAAATATCTAAGGAAACCTTTATTCAAATATTGCGCATATATACATTAAAATCAGACGGATTTTTCGTGTTGGTGAAGCGAGCAATACGGAAATCACTGACGTAGAAGCTGATGGTAAGCTTTCGCCTAAAGAACAAACATGTCAGTGTAGAAGTGGGTAATGACCGAGCAACGATTACGTTTAATACGCTGAAATTTACGACGCACTTAGCTACTTTTTTTTCCCTTACCATTCCTCAGAACCTACTTAATAGCATTAATGTGCTATTCATTACTCGCACAAATCTAGTGTGGAATATCCATCATCTTTTTGCGCGACTGAAGTGCTATTAACGTCTGTAGACGTTCTGTACTCTTGCTTTGAACCGAACGTGTGGACTTCCATCAGCGGAGAACACGCATTCGAGTGGAGTGAAGATTTTTCGTGCTTTTCATTCAGTTCGACAACATTTCAGGAACAAATGACTTCGGTTATCAACACCGAAGTTTACCCTGAGGATAATGAGTATAATGACACTTATTAGTTGATTTTCTGGATACTTTCTGCTGGTTCAAAGACGTCCGTTCTCTTCTGTCAACAGGCTACATCTAGAGTTAACTCGATTCTTTTACAGAACGCGATGTTATAGTCGCCTAAAAACCTCCCATGTACGAGACATGGACTTATCCATCGTATTATAAAGCTGACCTGGTTAAGGTCTGAGGCTTCCGAAACGGTGCAATGTTATAATTTTACATATACACCTGAATATATGGATAGATAATATTAAAATGGATCTTACAGAAACAATATAAAGGTGTGGACCAAATTAATCTGGAACTGAATTGGGGTTAGTGGCAATGAACTTTTGGTTTCATAAAAGGCGATAACATTGACTAGCTGTGCGACAATTAGCTTTACAAGAAGAACTCTGCATCTATAACTAAGTCCACTGAGTACAGTCATCCTTAACAAGCTAGTAGTCGCTCAGCTAGGAAGCAAAGATGTCCTGCTAAACGCCATTGAGACGCTTGGAGGGAGAGGATTTACAACTCCTGTTCATTTTCGACCTCGACACTAGATGGGGTGAGTGGTTAGCATCACGCCGAACCGCCCTTTACCCCAGGCACCCAACAGACAGGGGGGTTGGTGGGCCCCTGGGCAGGTATGGACACAGAGGCTAGAGGAAAAATCCTTTGCCCTCGTCGGGGATCGAACACAAGTCGACCAGGTCGTAGCCAGTCATTATACTAACTGAGCAATTGGCTCATAATTATTTGCACAACCTGAAAGTAACTGACTGCTTGTGTATGGAAGTTGGCTACGTCGAGATTCGACATGCTTACTTTTACAAGAAATTCGCAAAACATTTTAATTTTAAAGGCGTGCAAACCAAAATGGATAAGATGGTAAAGTTGCGTCATATTGTGATATAATAAATATATATTTTTTAAATCTTGTCCGTCTAATCACAATAAATTCTTATTAAATATTAAAATATTACAATAATTAACATTTAAAATATTTAAAATATATCAAATGATGTTCTTTATCGAAATATTCGATTTACATTAAATCATCATTTTTTTTATCTGATAAAAATGTACGCTAAAATAATATATAGAAATTGTATTTAAGTTATTATTGACTTGAATCTTTATATAATTATATACACCTGAAGATAGTTCTTTTAGGAACTGAAACATGTCGTGAAACATGAAAAATGATGGTCTAATGTAAATCGAATATTTCGATAAAAGAACATAATTTAATATTTAAATATTTTAAATGTTAATTATTGTAATATTTTAATATTTAATAAGAATTTATTGTGATTAGACGGACAAGATTTAAAAAAATATATATTCAAAATGGATAAGTTTCCAGACCAACGAATATTTACAATTCGTTATATTTATTTATGGATATATTGGCAATCCTCAAATGTATGAAAGGCAATAATGAATCACTCTGCCAGACGTACAAACATACATACGAACATACAAGCACACGCTGTGAGAAGTTGGGTCAGATTCGACGCGGTGATGTGACACTGGGATGCATTTCCATTCCTGTACAAACATGTTAAAACTTTAGTGTGTACAGAGATCATAACAGCGAATCAAGAAGGCGGTTGAAGGCTTCAAAAACTCACATTTCTCGGCTAAGTAACGGTTTCTTTGAATTTCTTCCCAGAAGCTGAACAGAATAACAATCAGCTTATCATCATCAGAATCCCGATCGTTATAACATCCGTAGTTACCCTGGTACGTACATTATACAGACGACAATAGTCCACTTCTTAACGATATAAGAAGGATAGTGGTCAGGTCGTTGAGGAAACAGAGAGCGCGTATCGCTAAATGTTTTACACTTGCCCTACTGGTCGCTCATGAGTGAGATGTAACGCAATGCAAACAGAGATCTCCCTTACAGCTGTTTCCTGACTAGACAAACGACTCCTTTGAATTACAGCGGTTAGAACGCTGGCCTTGTAATCCTGGGGTCTCGGGTTCGATTCCCGGCGGTGCCCGAATTTATAACTTGTGTTGGGCAAGGCCGTGGTCTAGGCAACACGGAGTTTTCCTCCGTGGCATCCCAACAATTACTCCATTCACACACAGAAGAAGGCAATGGCAAACCACTTCGGGATAGGCAACACGGGGTTTTCCTCCGGGGGCTTCCCCGGTTTCTCCATTCACACCCAGAAGAAGGCAATGGCAAACCACTTCTGGATCATCTGCCAAGAACGTGTATGAACAGGTCCCAGTCCGAGAAAAGGATGGAAGGATCCTGTTCATATGGACCTGTCGTCAGACAGAACACTAAATAATAATAAGATGAGGTGGTCTAGGCAACACGGAGTTTTCTTCCGTGGCATCCCAACAATTACTCCCTTCACACACAGAAGAAGGCAATGGCCAAGCACTTCTGGATCATCTGCCAAGAACGTATATGAACAGGTCCCAGTCCGAGAAAAGGATGGAAGGATCCTGTTCATATGGACCTGTCGTCAGACAGAACACTAAATAAAAAAATAATAACTACCTTATAGTCCTGTAGCTCTCTGGCCATCATAAAAATTGCGAGATTTTCTTCAGTCTCCTGTTGTCATATTACGATCTGACGTTTTCACGGCGGTGAATCCAAAGATGGCTGTCTTCTGGGTTGTAACGCCGTGTACTCTGGTAGAAGTTGACCAAAGCTTTAGAGGTCCTTGCTGCCTCCATCATCAGGGCTGTATGTACTCATTGTCCTGATGATTTAAGTAGCAACCCATAAGACAGCCATCTTTTATCCCTGTCATGTCCAAATACAACCCCTAAATACCCTGTTCTAAAACACCCGAAGTCTTCCATTAGGGTCACAGATCGAACTGACGGCTGTAAAGTTGTTATGTTAGTATTAACAGAAAGTAGTAGTATTATGCTTTTTAAGTGTTGCTATAAGGACATGAAACATCTTAAACTTGAAGAAGTAGCCTACACGCATTCGCGAACACGACCTCCTGCTTGTAGCAGAGACGAACGTCTCTAGAATCTAAACACCACTTTGCATCGGAGACATCTAGTGGAAGGGGCAACTATATTCAATTACCATCTAATAACATACACGTTCGTGAAAAGTATCTTAAAATTCTCATACAAATCTGTGTACATATTGACTTTCTGTTTAGTGTCTGAGTTTAAGAGCAGCTACATTATTCATTATTTATTTAAAGGCGTTATCAGTCACTCAGACTTCGTATTGTCTAATGAGATGATGATTAATGAATACATAATTGAAGGGAGCGGTCGTCATTTAATTCCCACAAAATTCGTCTGGAGTTACTGAGGAAAATTACGAGAAATCTGTCAGGACATCCGGTCTCCCGGATTAGATTAGAAAGAATGTCCTCCGGAACACGGAGGTGTGTTAACGACTCTCTCCGGCGGAGATCTGGAGACATTATCCTATCGAGACTTCTAGAAGATCTCTGGAACCAACCAGGCTTCCTAGCAATTGATTCCCCCCCCCCCTGTTTCTGTGTGTATTCGCTGGCGATTTCTAAATTTAATTCGTTAAGTGTGGAATACAGATGCAATTTTCTACGATGAAATGAGAAGAGTTTAAAATCGGACGTGCCCCATTTTCCCACCATTTGGCGGCACAGATAAGAACCGTGACAATCCTCAAACAAGAATGAGCTTACGGAATGCTAACTATTGTACTTCGACATCTGATTATCCTCTTGGTACAGTGGACAGTCCCCAGGGGGAAACCAGAAGAAGTCTTACGATGAACATTCATTTACATTTAGAACTCATCTCCGTGTTAAGGAATAAAGCCTTGAGTTTAATTTACCTTACATTTTCATGGTATGTGGATTAAGGTCATGGCCAATGTTATCTTTAATACTGTCTCCAAGACAAAGACTGATTTCTTAAAAGCCGATAGTCACTCTTGCGGAAAAGAAATTCTACTCAGACACGCTGACAACTTGAAATCAAATCTAGATCATTTAATGTTCCGTTCCGCAAACCCTTGTCGTCTAAATGGGTTAATTCGACCTCGACAAGCAAACACTGATGCACACCGTTCTTAACGTTTCTTTGATTAAGATTTGATGCGGTGTCCGAACGAATCCCATTCATTACACGCTGAGCTGATGAAGACCGACACATCGCCAATGTCTGCGAACGTACCCAAGCAGAGATATAATCAAATAACGGGAGCAGGTCCTAAAGAATTAGCGAAATCTCGAGGACGTTGCCCGTGCAGTGTTTGCGAACGTCAGTCTACTGAGATGAGTTACTTTCCAAAGTACTACTTTGTGGCCGTGAGGGCTATAATTACACACGGAGTTAACGAATTTGTAACCAATTTTCCTTCAATTTGTTTGCAACTTCTCGTTTCCTGGTCTCTTCATTAGCTGCTACCAGAATAACCCAGATACAAATTAGTAACGCCAACTTTGCAGTTTTCCTTTGAGCGTGGTCGGTAAGATGAGTAGTTAGGACAAGGCGACCGAGATTTGATTCGAGTCCAATGCAGGGAGTTTTCTCCTCACCAGAACCAACCTCCTCGTCAGGGAGGTCAGGGCAATTTCCATTTAAGGAAAGCGATCGAATGAGAGGATGATAGTAAATAATGAATTGGAAAGGATGTGGAAGGAAGCTGTAGTGGCCTGGAGGGACTGAATAAAACCATGAAAAACAACAATCAGTATAGCCGGCCTTCGGGCCTAGATTTGAACCTGTGACCTCCGGAATACGAAGCAGGAGTACTAACCACTCGCATGGAGTTATTCCTTAACTTTCCCCCTACGTCTTCACAGCGTGGGGCTGAAGCCAATGGACAACTCTGCCTTCAGTTTCGTGGGTCTCGTTTCGCTAGTTTGAGAAATGCAAGATTTAAACAGGACCTTCATTGAAAACCCTTTATAGATTTTAATTTTGTAATTAATTTAGAAGTAGTTCGATTTCCGTCTACCTTAATTGCATATTCAGAGAAACGTATACGTCAAAATTGCAGATTGATGAATCTTGAAGACGAATTGGCTAACACGGATGTCTGTAATACAGAATGCACTATATAGTACATTCATTTTACGTGCAGTTTTTCGCCAAGTTTTCACAGAGCACGGGAACGAAAATCTCATCTGTCGCGAAGCAGACACATCCCTGAATTCATAAAGGACGACACTAGACCTCATCTATAACCAAATGAATTCTCTCCAAATCCTAGCACGGCTTTAAATACGACACAGACAGCTAAAGAGTTTAGGCAGTCAACATCCTCCGAATTCTAATTTACGTCTTCATCCTCAACGCAATTCTTATTCGAAAGACCTGGGGTCTTCATCGCGTTATGAATATTAATGTAGGAGAAAGTGTGTTCATCTTCTGAAATGTTACAACGTAATTATAAAAATACGCGTCTCAACATCATAATTCAGATTTCTTGAGGTCGTCTTTTAGTATTTAAACTCTGACACATTTTCGAAAACAATCTTGTTAGATATCGCAAATGTTGATGGATGGATTTACAGTTGTGCTACTAATGCCGATATGTGAAACTCCTGCTTCGTATGCGGGAGGTCCTGGGTTCAAATCTGGGATCGTAGACTGGCTATCCTGACTGGGGTTTTTCCTAATTATGCACTTCAACAGGCAAATCAGACTGAGGTATAAACTTGATCTCCTGTTATAACACCGTGTAGATAATTCTTATTAAAGGATGGCATGTGATTCTCTTCATGTGTGCTAAGTATTATACAATTCCGAACAAAAAAGATACAAATTAACAACATTTTACCTTAATTCAGAAAGAAAGCTCGTTTTGGATTTAATGACAGAAAAAGACATTTCGTACAGTAAAATCCACATCCATCTTAAATTTATGTTTAATTTATACTGATGATGGAGGCAGGAAGGACCTGTGAAAAGTCAGTAGACTTCTACCAGACTACACGGCGTAACAACCTCGAATGTTACATATTTTCCTGCTTTTGTCAGTGGAAGACAAACGAAACATGCCACTAGATGTGGGTGACGAACGATTTTACAACATTAAACAGTCTACATAAATTGTATTAAGCCGACAAAACAACGAAATTGCCAATGTAAAGTCCGATAAGTGCACAAGTTCATCGAGAAAATTACCGAACAAAGCGATAGGAACCTGACGTCCGGGGTCCTTTCCCGGGGGTGGTAAAACGCGGCCGGGGCTTGAAGATGACCACTCACCCCATAAGAATGAGTAGCAGCTATACATACGAGGTGCGATCAAAAAGTTTCTAGTCTGCGCCTATAAAAACCCGTACACTTATCTCAGGTATTAAATTCATCCATCCCTGTCAAGCACCATCTGCGATTCTGCCTGAATCTCTTCTATCGTCTCAAATCTCCTTCCCTTTAGCTGAATTTTCATCTTTGGGAAGAGGAAGAAGTCACACGGAGCTTAGAAAGGAAGTTGGGGTCGGTTCTTGCAAGATCTTTGAGCTCCTGACAAACGAGAAGTCAAGTCGATTCTGCTTCTGGTCCTCAGACAGGATGCGTCGCATGTGGAGTTCTTCCTTTAGAATCAGCTGACAGGTCCCATAGCCTATCCCAACAATGTCGCACAAGTCGTTGATGGTACGACGTCGATCTTCGTGAATGGCCTGCCGAATCTTCGTAACATTTTCGGGCGTTGTGCTCGAAGATGGTCGTCCAGAACGCTCGTCATCATCGACAGAGGTTCGGCCATTTTTAAAACGCGAATGCCACACAAAAGTTTGTGCACGACCCATTGCGGACTCCCCAAATGGTTGCTTTAGCATTTCATAGGTTTCCGTAGCCGTTTTGGCGAGTCTTTGGCAAAATTTGATGCACACGCCATTCCGAAATCGCAGGAGGGTCGGTGTAATGCACTACCAAAACGCCCGTAACTAAGAAACAAATGCTAATTCGATGATGCCGGCTGGCACACTGATTCACTATGAATGGAGGCCGCACCCCCTAGCGGCAGAAGCTCGTACTACATCCGGTTCGCCCTCTATTGACACAGTCTTGAAACTTTCCGATATTGTTTCAGATCAACAATTTTAGCACAAAGGTCGACAATTACTCGGGCATTGTTCCATTACCATTGGAAAAGAAGATAAGAAATACGTCGACCATTGAAGAAATGAAGGGGCCAGTTCGATTAATCCAGCGATCGAAACGGGCGAAGACCCCCAACCGCTGTAGATGAAGATGAACTTTGAAAAAGAGAGGTCTCAAGATGGATTCATGTGAAACACCAGGTAACTCATAAGAGAGAAGGACTTTCCTAACACGTGAATGAAGAATTAGATGGTTGATAAGCGATTTTGAAACAACTTAACATAAAGTAAAAATAACCTAAAAATTACTGACCTTATTGAATAAAAAGAAACTTTGTCAAAGGCTTAGATAAGATCGAAACATACAGAGTCAAACTGCCCCTGTAAACAAACACGCAGTAACACATAATTTAGGTAACAAATTGTAGATTAGAATTATAGAGTTCAGTGATAATCTCAGGCGGGATCTATGGGAGATAGGAGTTGAAGGAGACTGGATTTTGTTGGCCCAGGACAGGGCTTTGGTTAATTCGGTGATGAACCTTTGTGTTCCGTAAGCCATCTGGTTGGTTGGGTCCACTATTTGGGAAGCCTGAGGGGAAGAGCTAGACGTAGATGGGAGGATAATCTCAGATGAGAGATGAAGGAGACTGGATTTTGTTGGTCCGGTGGAGGGCTTTGGTTAATTCGGTGATGAACCTTCGGGTTCCGTAAGCCATCTGGTTGGTTGGGTCCACTATTTGGGAAGCCTGAGGGGAAGAGACCTCTGGGGAGACCTAGACGTAGATGGGAGAATAATCTCAGGCGGGATCTATGGGAGATAGGAGTTGAAGGAGACTGGATTTTGTTGGTCCGGTAGAGGGCTTTGGTTAATTCGGTGATGAACCTTCGGGTTCCGTAAGCCATCTAGTTGGTTAGTTAGTGTTAGTTTTCAAGTGAACTGAAAGTGATCATATATAATACTTTAACAAATATTGAATAAATTTATTTCAAATCTAAACGACTTCATAATTAGTCAAAGAGACGATGTTGCCTTCTTAAACACAGGCACAACGGACACCTGTTTCCACAACGAGAGAAAATAAAATCCCAGTTAATAAACCGAGATTAAACAATAATCACATAACAATAATTACGTATAATGCCGAGCCTTATAGGGAATGCTTCTGTTTTTCATACGTGTTCATCTCTTCTTGTTAACTTCACCAACTAATATGGTCTATAACATTCCAATCAGAGGGCAAGATGGTTCAATTTTAACTTGACAATTCTCTCCCGCAGCTTTCAATTACTGTTTGACGTGTTAATGGATGGCTGTATTATACCATGCGACATCGTAACACCGGTGAACAGTAAAAGAGATAAAAAATATATAAGCACACTCAGCGTTTGATATTGAGGTCAGCAGAATCCAGCCTCGCTAAGCCAATCAGCAAGTCCTTCAGTCGAACTTAGCGTGAGTCTGCTATCTGCACACACCAGGTATCAATTCGCCCGCTCTGACATCTACGAGGTGCGATCGGAAAGTTTCAAGACTGCGCGTATTAAAAACCCGTACACTTATCTCAGGTATTAAATTCATCCATCCCCCTCGAAGTAGTTCCCCTGGGAGTGAACACAACGATCCCAGCGCCGCTGCCAAGCCTGGAAGCATCCCTGGAAATCTTTCTTTGTCAGCCTGTCAAGCACCATCTGCGATTCTGCCTGAATATCTTCTATCGTCTCAAATCTCCTCCCCTTTAGCTGAATTTTCATCTTTGGGAAGAGGAAGAAGTCACACGGCGAATAAGGAGGGTGCGGGATGACGGCCATGGTGTTTGAGGCCAAAAACTGCCGAACTTTGAGGGCGGTGTGCGCTGGCGTGTTATCATGATGCGTCGCATGTGGAGTTACGTATACGCTGCTGTCATAAAGTTAATACATAATGGGGAGTTCATCTCGCTAGCCTCAAACTCCGGTAGCTTTATCTCTGGGGTAAACCATTGCCATCACCCAATGGACAAGAAGGACTTTTGCTGGCAATGCCAAGATGTGGACTTCGTGATCTTCCAGCCTGTAGTCGGCCATTATAAAGACATATTTTGACATTTACGAATATGGGTTAGTGACCTGATTTCAATTGACACAGGCGGGCTCTTGTGGACACGGTAACAAACCATCTTCAAATACGAGTGACTTTCCTGATGGCCGGAGAGGTTGCTACCTTCTATATAACAACTCAGTTTCGTAGAATTTAAATTTTATTTAAATATTTCCTATATTTCATGTCGAATTATACAGACTTTACGCAGTAAATTAATTGTGAACGTCATTAACAACTGAAATATATTGATTAATGCATAGTTTGCTAATAGAGTTCTCAAGACATCAAACAGTATCGTAATGGCGACCAACAACACTCATTTTGTTATACACAGAACCAGTTTACAAGTTTAATAACGCAACGCGTTGGGGCTACCAGCTTTCTAATAGAATAGAGTACATTATCGTAGTTGCCTATCTCTGAAATGTGCAGCGTCCAACCGGTATTATCAAAACCAACCACGGGGCACAACCTTGAACCAGATTCATTTGTCTCTCGTCTCCGAAATCGTCGCAAACATCGATCCCAATTTGTCCTCTGCATTCTCGTTCTTTGAAGTGGCTTTTCTACAAGACCACCCCCACCCATTCTAAAACTTATGGTTTCTCCACCAAGGTCAGTCCGTTGTGACCTAGATTTTACTATCGTGACGCCACTAGGTGTCACAGGGACGCGCGTGAAGTAGATTAGAAATATAAACGAAATTTCAATCCGAAACTCTAAAAAAATGACGACTTTTGAGTATTACATCGTAACAACAAAATGTTTACTACAGAAACAGGACTAGAGTTTGTGAACTGGGTTCAACTTACGCACCATACGACGTGCGATCGGAAAGTTTCAAGACTGTGTCAATAGAGGGCGAACCGGATGTAGTACGAGCTTCTGCCGCTAGGGGGTGCGGCCTACATTCATAGTGAATCAGTGTGCCAGCCGGCATCATCGAATTAGCATTTGTTTCTTAGTTACGGGCGTTTTGGTAGTGCATTACACCGACCCTCCTGCGATTTCGGAATGGCGCGTGTGCATCAAATTTTGCCAAAGACTCGCCAAAACCGCTACGGAAACCTATGAAATGCTAAAGCAAACATTTGGGGAGTCCGCAAACTTTTGTGTGGCATTCACGTTTTAAAAATGGCCGAACCCCTGTCGATGATGACGAGCGTTCTGGACGACCATCTTCGAGCACAACGCCCGAAAAAGTTACGAAGAT
>NW_019060376.1:15016-28741 GCF_000696155.1 Zootermopsis nevadensis | reverse complement strand
TCGATCAATCGATATGGAACATCAATGATATTTTATTATCTTAATTATAAGAAATTTTAAAATATTGTGATAAGACGGATTAAAATAAATAATTATTATAATATTCACAATATGACGCAATTACACTATCTTATGAAATTTCATCACTTAAGTTTATTAAGCAGAACCACGATATCCAAATTAAACCTGGCAACCAAGACAGCCTTGCGACAACTCACTTAAGCACTCATACACGCGTTGACGTAAAACTCCCGTTATAGTTGACCGATTGTAATCAAAATCAGAAAGAATTAACAAATGTTAGCGAGACGTGGCAATATCGTATTTAATTGATACCCGATTCATTCGCTGGTTATTTCATGCGTAAAGATGAGAAACAGGATGATGGAAGTTTTAAACGAAAAATATGGGCGAAACGTGGATCTTAGCTAGCAGTGTTATAAATATTTCTATACAACATAGGATTAAATTTGGTACTTTAGAAGATGTGGGAGCTATTAATCCCGATGCGTGCTAAAAAATACATATAAAGAATCGGGAATTTCTAGGATTTGTTTCACAACGAAAAAGCTAATTTGTATCATAATCAAAAAATGAATTGTACATTACTCTTTATCATTTGCTTCGTAAGTTACTTTTACAGTTAGATGATTCTGCCATAACGATATTTTTTTCAGTGGTTTTAATAAGGGAACAAAATTATTTAATTTAATATTTATCCTATTATAATTAACTAGCTTTCGAAGGCCACGCACCTAATTACAATCCTATTTGTTTACGTTGAATGTTTTAAAATATAAACTAAGATTTAAAGACAGTTAAATTGACTTTTGCGTACCTTAACGAAAAATTCATGTTCACTGGACCCTGTTACAACGCGACCATGGGCTATTACCCTATTTCTTGAAAAACTAACACTGTAAGTATTAAAAGAATCTCCATGCAGATGAGTCCTTTTTGAGAAGTTCCCTGCCATTGATGAAACAGAAAGGTTAATTACCCACTAATTAGTCATTTTAATATTATTTTCCCATCTACGACTAGATCTTCTAAGTGGTGGTTTTCCTTCAGGGTTTCCTACTAAAATAAAAATTAAAATAAAAACATTTGGTGTGAATTATAAAGTACTGTCGTGTCAGATAAATGTACATTTACGGATTAGGAGAAAAGTTTCAGTGCTATATTTTAATTTTAAAATAATTTGTTGAAAAATATGTTGCTAAATTTTCCTATTCTTACCAAAATTTGTACTTTTTCCCATGTAGGTTTCATTCTATGCTAAGCAAAAAATATCTGTCCACTCTTTTCTGTTACCTTCGGACGATCTTCGCTGTCTAAAAATTCCAAAATTCCGGTTTTGACCACGATTAACATAATCTCTGCCACAAAATATGGTAATGTTCGAACTGTTTGGTCGTCCCAGGCAGGATTAAAAGAAGCCGAAGGATAATTATCGATATTATGGACAACACATGACCTGAATTAATGGTACTATATAATATTATTAATTATTGCATCCTCCATGATCCAAATTCTTTTTAAATGCCCTTAGGTCTTCAAGTTTACATGGGTCTTCACGATATAGTTACAGAGCGCATATCAATTATACATTCATTTAATAAAATACATTTTCGATTAGTCGATATAAAACACCCTGGCTAATTTTTTAGTACCGATACTTACAATTCTGGAGGATTTTAGATTCAAAGCCCGATAATAACTGGGAATTCCTTTTCCCCTCAATTTAACCAAAAATATACTTGAATATACGTAATTAGACTTCGAGGACTTTTTCTCAAAACATCCTTGGCAATATTTCCCACGTAACTATGCAGTTGATTAAGTCGTGTTAAACGAACGAAAGAAACTAAAATGAAGATTAATTCATTTCTAAAACACACCACCAGCCCCCTTCAAAAAGAAACGTCATTTTGTCCATAGTATCATAGAAATCCAATAACGTGTTGTAAATCGAATGCAACTAATCGATTTAAATTAATAAATAAATAATACTTGACAGTTCTCGTCTGGGTAGAACAGAATACACGTGACATTCTCGTGTTTTGTACTGAAGTCAGAGGTCACTCACTCACCTTGCAAGGTCATCACCAGCAAAACCCCTTCACTTATACACTCATGTAAATATGTGTCTTCAGAGTAACAACCTAATGCACAACATCACTTCCAGGCACTGAACCCAGTCCATATACTGAACTTCGACATCAATAAGAAATACAAAATTAGTGACCTGGAATACTACAATAACTGGTACTACAACGAATGGTGAATCAACATAAAGGACAAAACATCATAAGGAAAATCCTTAAAAGTAATTCAGTGAAAAGTTTATATACAAAACACCAGATGATGGCTATATATAGCCGAAACATGTTGTGTAAGTTCCATATGTAAAGGGAACATAATATGATATTTTAATCTTTTAATCTTTAAATTTTATTGTGATTGACGGTTATTTTTAAATATTTTAATACTATTAATTCACAATATGACGCATCTACAATACCTTATAAATTAAGAAATAAATAACACTTGACAGTTCTGGGTAGAACAGAATACGCGTGACATTCTCGTGTTTTGTACTGCAATCAGAGGTCACTCACTCACCTTGCAAGGTCATCACCAGCAAAACCCCTTCACTTACACACTCATTTAAATATGTGTCTTCAGAGTAACAACCTAATGCACAACACCACTTCCAGGCACTGAACCCAAGGCTTTCAGAACTGACGTCTCGCGAACGACACTGAGGAACACTGATCACTGGAACTTGATCGTGGCCTTCCAAGTTCTCGAACGCAAGAAGACGCACTGACCGGCCGACGGAGAACTTCTAAGTACGTACATCAGAGCCACTGGGCAGAGGGAATGCTTACCAGTCGGGGTAGCGGCTATCACAACTACTCCGTGACGTCACAGATCCCGCAAGCCATATGTGTGGAGTCTTGTACGCAAACAATGACTTCTTTTAGAAAAAAAAATAGAATAAATATGTGTTGGCTTAACGATGGCCACTCCATTAGCAATTTACGTACTCCGGTCATTGGGCCACTGGTGATTTCTGTAATAGCCAATTTTTTTTTTGAAAAAAAAAACTCTCTCTTGCGTATCTGTTAAAAGTTTTAGTACCGTTAAAGGCGCCTATTTCAAGAAGAGACAAGTAGAATGGACCCGAGACTATTCAGATAAGTATATCAAATATAAAACTTCTTGACGATGGCGAAGAGTCAATTGAATAAAAATTTCCTTGGATATTATCCATCGCCTAGTAAATATAAAACGTAAAAACGACGTTTCGGAGATGGGACTCTATCTCCGTCTTCAGGTTCCTACACTGTTGGACCCACTAGATAGAGCTAATCCCTATCTCCGTCGGATACAAATTTCTTTGGATATTATCCATCGTCTAGGAAATATAAAACGTAAAACGACGTTTCGGAAATGGGACTCTATCTCCGTCTTCAGGTTCCTACACAGTTGGACCCCCTAGATAGAGCTAATCCCTATCTCCGTCGAATAAAAATTTCCTTGGATATTATCCATCGTCTAGGAAATATAAAACGTAAAACGACGTTTCGGAAATGGGACTCTATCTCCGTCTTCAGGTTCCTACACAGTTGGACCCCCTAGATAGAGCTAATCCCTATCTCCGTCGAATAAAAATTTCCTTGGATATTATCCATCGTCTAGGAAATATAAAACGTAAAACGACGTTTCGGAAATGGGACTCTATCTCCGTCTTCAGGTTCCTACACAGTTGGACCCCCTAGATAGAGCTAATCCCTATCTCCGTCGAATAAAAATTTCCTTGGATATTATCCATCGTCTAGGAAATATAAAACGTAAAACGACGTTTCGGAAATGGGACTCTATCTCCGTCTTCAGGTTCCTACACAGTTGGACCCCCTAGATAGAGCTAATCCCTATCTCCGTCGAATAAAAATTTCCTTGGATATTATCCATCGTCTAGGAAATATAAAACGTAAAACGACGTTTCGGAAATGGGACTCTATCTCCGTCTTCAGGTTCCTACACAGTTGGACCCCCTAGATAGAGCTAATCCCTATCTCCGTCGAATAAAAATTTCCTTGGATATTATCCATCGTCTAGGAAATATAAAACGTAAAACGACGTTTCGGAAATGGGACTCTATCTCCGTCTTCAGGTTCCTACACAGTTGGACCCCCTAGATAGAGCTAATCCCTATCTCCGTCGAATAAAAATTTCCTTGGATATTATCCATCGTCTAGGAAATATAAAACGTAAAACGACGTTTCGGAAATGGGACTCTATCTCCGTCTTCAGGTTCCTACACAGTTGGACCCCCTAGATAGAGCTAATCCCTATCTCCGTCGAATAAAAATTTCCTTGGATATTATCCATCGTCTAGGAAATATAAAACGTAAAACGACGTTTCGGAAATGGGACTCTATCTCCGTCTTCAGGTTCCTACACAGTTGGACCCCCTAGATAGAGCTAATCCCTATCTCCGTCGAATAAAAATTTCCTTGGATATTATCCATCGTCTAGGAAATATAAAACGTAAAACGACGTTTCGGAAATGGGACTCTATCTCCGTCTTCAGGTTCCTACACAGTTGGACCCCCTAGATAGAGCTAATCCCTATCTCCGTCGAATAAAAATTTCCTTGGATATTATCCATCGTCTAGGAAATATAAAACGTAAAACGACGTTTCGGAAATGGGACTCTATCTCCGTCTTCAGGTTCCTACACAGTCGGGCCCACTAGATAGAGCTAATCCTTATCTCCGAAACGTCGTTTTACGTTTTTTATTTACTAGACGATGGATAATATCCTAGAAAATTTTTATTCTATTCAGATAAGACTTCTCCGTGCTTTTACTCAGACATCACAAAAAATAACAGTCTCGTATTCTAATTCTCATTATTTACATTTATTTTCCTTACATATTTTATTTTAGAGGTTCCTACATTCGTAGGTTGTCCATGACAACAAACCTTCTCTCTAGTCCCGTCCTAAAAGTTCAATCCGTCCTTCCAATTAACTGCTATATGCAAATTCGTCGCCCCCAAGTTCCTCAAATCTAATCACTCCATTTTTATCAAATTTCTCCCACCCATTCTTTATGAATTCTTTGCAACCACCGCCCCTCTGTCCCCACCCCTCCACGGTTCTCAGCTTCAAAGAACCGCGCGCCTCCATCTCCATTCCACTGAGATATTTCATTACCCATCTACTTAGGTGTTTCTAATCTCACACTTTATTTTACATCGTAAAATAAGACTCAAGTCTTATTACGCTCACTGTTTACCATCTCAGCCGACCTCGCAGTGTAGTATTCCTACTCGTGAGATCTTGAATTCGAATCTCAACTCAGACATCGATAACTAACATACAAATACAAAGACTTTACTTTGAATCACGCAACGCCCAATTAATTCTTTGTACCTCCTTCCAGCCACGGTGGTCTAGCGGTTAGAACGCTGGCCTTGTAATCCTGGGGTCTCGGGTTCGATTCCCGGCGGTGCCCGAATTTATAACTTGCGAATTTATAACTTGTGGTGGGCAAGGCCGTGGTCTAGGCAGCCCGGAGTTTTCCTCCGTGGCATCCCAACAATTACCCAGAAGAAGGCAATGGCAAACCACTTCTGGATCATCTGCCAAGAACGTATATGAACAGGTCCCAGTCCGAGAAAAGGATGGAAGGATCCTGTTCATATGGACCTGTCGTCAGACAGAACACTAAATAAAATATATAAATAATAATACCTCCTTCCCTGCTGAGCAGGTCAGTGTAGACTACTTTACAGGAGGTAATGGACTCGAATCTGGGATAGTACCTATCCATGGTTTTCCTTAGTCCCTCCAGAAAATTTCTGTACTGGTGACGACCGATACCTTCAGATTTTTCATAATTTATTATTCTGGGTTAATTTCCCATTTTATATTCTGTAATTTACCTGGTGCACTAATAGATGGAAAAATAATAATAAATGTTGCCTGAATCTAACAGTCGCTCAGCTGTTAAAGAAACTACCGGTCTCTTATGGAGCCCTACAGTTCATTACAGTGTTCACAAAAGCCACTACTTCTCTTGTGTTCTTTACAAGAACTGCATAGCGAAAACGCATTACGACCTGGTCGTGTCCGTCCGTAGATTAAACTCGAGAACCGCTGGACGGATTCTTTGAATATCCTGCATGCCAGAATGACAACGAAAACTGTACCCATAACAAATTGCCGCGTGATGTGGCGTAAAGAACGCCTGTTGAATGTTCGAATAAACCAGCCACCGTTTCGCATCCACCCACACGGTTTTCTTAAGATCTATTGTAACACTGTCCTCCCTTCTATGCCTAGGTCTTCCAAGTGCTCGCTTTCCTTCAGACTGTCCAAGCAAACTCTCCTTGTTGGCGGAACATTATTTTAACTGAATAAGTTTATCAGCTGCACAGGCGTAGTATTCTACTAATGTTTAACATAACATGACGTAAGTTTTAGACTTAATACAGGCATACCTCGGAGATATTGCGGGTTCTGTTCGAGACCACCGCAATAAAGCGAGTCACACGAATTGTTTGGTTTCCCATTGCATATAAAAGTTATTTTTAGACTATATTGTAGTCTATTAAGTGTGTAATAGCATTATGTCTAAAAACAATGCAATAATTACCAAAATTTGACACAGAGACACGAAGTGAGCACATGCTTTTGGAAAAATAATGACGCCGATAGACTTGCTCGACGCAGGGTTGCCACAATTTGAAGAAGAAAAAAAAAGCAATATCTGCGAAACGCAATAAAACGAGGTATGTCTATTTTGGACTTTACTAAACGTCTGACAATCCCTATGAAAAAAAAAACCTAGTAAAGTTTTAATCTTTATAATCGGGTTTTCCCAAAAGTTAAATCCGTGATAATGAAATTTTGAAATTGTAAAATTTCACGTAAAATCTGTCTTTACTACCAAGGGACCATGTCTGCTGTCCCAACACAAAATAGACAGGTCATATCTCTACATTTAGAGATTTAAAACTCTAAAAGAGAGTGTTTTCAGACATGTACCTGACTCTGCTCTACAGACAACCGAAATATAATGTTTTTAATTGTCATTTAGAAAAGTGTTCCAATGTGCCACGACAAGATTTCAGATGCGACTCGAATTTTTAGAAGAAATTTTACTCTTGTTAGCCAAAGAAGAGATATAAAGAAATGAATACGAATTTAAAGCCAAACAATGGTTTTTGACATAACATCATTGCTAAAATATACAAAACTTAGTAGGATTTGAGGTTTCCACTGCGGTGAGTCTGAAGATGGTTGTCCTCTGGGTTGTTTTCAGAGTATCTTCTCATCGCCCTGATGATGGAGGCAAGAGGGACCTCTGAAATGTTGATAAACTTCTACAAGACTACACAGCGCAACAACTGAGAAGATATTTAGCTTTATACAAAACTTGTCCACAAATTAATGGGACAGTTAATGTATTCGAGAGTCACCTGCATCCGAAGGCTTTCTCGTAATTATTTAATCCATCCACTGTTTCAAGGACCACGCCATGAATACGTGAGAATTAATTGACAAACATTTCCACACGTTCTAAATCTCGGCAGTTGAAAGAGACAAGTGTTCAGTTATCAGTTATATGATATCCCAGCAACTGACAGAACACCAGCTGAAAACCTGCTGTCTGTTGCTGAAGACAAAATCACAACCAAGACATTTGTTTAAAACCTTAAATATTGGGGCAATGTGCAGTGAAAAATAATCGGTGCTACTATCTACCGGGAACTCGGTGAAACTTTGAGAGTCTTTCTCGCAGATAACTCTCAAACACTATCCTGCGTGTCTTCACAAAGGTTCTGTTCGTAAGTAAATTTGCAAATAAAATTCTTATACAACCCAGTATAACGTATAGGCCTATAGTTGAAACGTTGTCGTTAAATAAAAATAGAGAAATGAGGATTGGGATCTGGAAATTGTTTAATTTATGGAGTCATAGATCAGACATAATACTGCACAATAAATACACAGAATTATTTTAAATTCTGTCGTTTTATTTGTGAGTGATTCAGAATTTATTCCAAGGGAAATATTTTTACTCAGGAAATATATTCTTACCGCCATTACATTTTAAACACGGTTAATAAAAATTCTTGTAAATACTACGATTTAAAATGACAGACGATCTGAATATTTAAAACAAAAACAAAATATCGGAGAATCAAGAAATGGAAATCGAGGAATATTTTTGGGTCCGCAAATTATACGAAATGGCGCGTTTGCTGAAACCTTGATGTTGAAATTGGGGCTTGGGGAACTTTCAGAGTAGTGACCACAAAGTTTCTCCGAAACGTCGAGGCAAAATTAAAAACTACAATACATTAGTTGAATAATATCTCATTGCTTACAGTGTAATGCGTTGCAAATCGTCATAAAAATTAAATTTCTGTACTTACATTCAGTTTCTTTCCAACGAAGTTGGGCGCCGTTAGAGATGACATTAGGAATGCGATGGGTAAGTGACACCAGGATGACGCCCCACTTGCGAGAAACAAACAAAAATAATTAGTAACTACATTTTGCGTAGTTTTAATACACAAAGTCCACTTTTATGTTTTTATCGGGCGTTTAAATTACTCGAAATTCAATCTTCGATTCACAAAAAATTTACTGCTGATATAAAAAGTTTGGGGTTATTTTCGTACGAGAGCTCGAGATTACCGTGGAAACTTCAGACTTTCTAAGGTTAAGAAATTTCTTTGTTATAGGATGTGGGACAGATTAGATGTGCGTATAATATTTTGACTCAACGACTCCAAGGGAACAGAAATCTAGGTATAGAAGAAAGGGTAATAATAATATTTATAAGATAGTATAATTGCATCGTATTATGAATCAAATATTAAAATTAATTATTCGGTTTTGTCCGTCTAATCACAATTATATTTAAAATTTACAAATAAGATAATTAAAATATCATTTTATGTTCCACATCGAATAATCGATTTACATTTGGAACATTTTTACAACATGTTTCGGTTTCATCAAACCATCTTCAGGTGTAAAATTATATCAACAACCTTAAAACTGAATTACAATTTCAAAACAATACATTCAATCCAATATATGAAAATAATCTGGATATGAACATTTCCAAAAAAGCTACACAACAGAAATTGTAATTGAGTTTTAAGCTTTTTGATATAATTTTACACCTGAAGATGGTTCGATGAAACCGAAACATGTTGTAAAAATGTTCCAAATGTAAATCGATTATTCGATGTGGAACATAAAATGATATTTTAATTATCTTATTTGTAAATTTTAAATATAATTGTGATTAGACGGACAAAACCGAATAATTAATTTTAATAATATTTATATTAAAACATTTAAAATAAATGGTGCTTTCGAACGTGGACCTGATTAATTTGGAAGAGTATAACATAACGTATCGAGCTCTTGTAAATACGGTAAAGGACGTTCAGAGACCACGAGCGGGAACGGCGAGAAATTTATTAACCAGCTGAGTGACTATCAGCTTCTCTATTCCAATACAGTTACTTGGTTAGTTGAGAATTGTCTTCGTCGTACGCCCATTATGTCCCGTTCTCGGAAAAGTGATGATACTAACATCAGAAGACCAGTTACTGGAAAACATGAACAATTATCTTTTTTGTTACGAGAAGATTTTCCTCACGATGAACGTCAATTTAAACTTTAAAGCTGAGAAAGTCACTTGCTACAGTTATAATACAAATTATTTTCGTGTTTCAAACATAAGAATTCGAGGAAATAATAATTAAACACGGGAATAAACCTAACTTCAGGTGTACTCGCACGCACAGTACAATTTAAAATTTCGTGGTACACTCTAGTACGTGGGCGTGTGTGTGCGTGCATGAGAAAATTTCACTCGAGAAATGTGAAAGGAAAAGACCACATGGAAGGCACAGATGTAAGTGGCAGGATAATATTAAAAAGAATCTTAAATAAATTGTGACTAATAACTCAAGATCCGTCCACTCAACTATCCGTGTTTATCTTCTACTTATTCTTTTATATCATCCACTGCATGCTTCGGTCTGGCGACGACCATCTTCAGGTGTTACCATTTTATAATAAGGATGCTACTGACTGTGTGACTCAACGATATAACAATTAAAATTCAAGCTTTAAAACAAAATGTAATTAATTCAATAAATTATTTAATACTTAAAATTACGTCAATATTTTATTAGAAAGTTGATTTCCATGCGGTATACCGACGTGTGTTGAAACACATACTTGAAGATTAGTAACAAATTAAAAATTTAATAATAAATTGTCGTAAATAAGAATCACTGAAACTAGGGTTTGATAATGAAATTGTGGTTCGAATAACATTTTAGCTTTTCGCCATTTTCAGTAGCATGTATCTGTTAAAGTAATTGAAATTAATTTTTACTTTTAAAACTTAACTTTAAAGTTTTATGTCGTTGGTACACACAGTCAATTTAAACCATATTACAAAATATTACCACCTGAAAATGGTTGTTTTCAGACCGAGACATGCAGTTAATGAAAAAGAATAATCAAAAAATAAACAAAGATAATTAATATATATTTATTTATTATTTCAGTCTATACACAAACTTAATTTTTATAATGTTGTTGTTAAAATTAACATTAAAATTTAGCGCTTTTTATCGTTATTACGATGTTACAATTTCAGCGCTTATTATTTTACGACATGTTTCGATGCTATTGCATCATCCTCAGGTTTTTATTGTTATTTTCATCTTTAAAACTAATATATATTTATTAGATATTGTAGGTGCGTCATATTGTGAGCCGTCATCAGGTGTTATGTTATAAACTTTTTAACTGAATTACTGATTTTTTATTGCTTTTTAGTTTTCATTTTTTATTATCATTTTCTCGTCCTTCACAACGGATGAAGATACAATATGAAGGACGAGAAAATTATAAGAAAAATGAAAACTATTTATATATTTATTAATGCAACCTTTTATTGATTTATTTGTTTTGTAGATTTCTTAATCAACATAATAACGATGAAAAGCGCTAAATTTTAATTTTAACAACAACATTATAAAAACTAAGTTTGTGTATAGACTGAAATAATAAATAAATATATACTGAATTTTAACACAAACATGACGCATCTAAACTACAAAGATAATTAAGTGGACTTATTTTGTGTTATTATTTAATTATCACTCGACAGGATGCCTATAATTAAAAATAGGTTCTGAATATGTGGATCGTATTCATCTGGGGCAGGACAAGGTTTAGACAGGTTCTCTATCGCAAAGGGCAATGAAGTATCGAATTCCATAAAATCCGAACGACAAACAGCTTCTGTAAAATGACTCTACTCCATGGAGTGACTTAGCTGGACAGATTCCAGAGCAGGGCTACTTGTTAACACAGCTGTTACACCTGAAATTATTATAATACGTCGAATCAGGTGCGAAAATATTCATAAATGACGAGTTTGTAAAAAAGTGGATGGTTACCATAGCCTTTTACATATCTCATATCTCAATATTCATATGTACAACCTAAAAAAAACACCAGCATGGTACCTTTCACAACCGGTCTCTGGTCGATATTAAATCAGATACAGAACCTCCCAAATACAAGTCTGAAGCATTACAGTACAAGACCCTGCTGTTCATGTCAATGATCCTTGTTCCCAATCCACCACGACAACCTTAAAGCATCATTACAAGTTAAAGTATAATTTTAAAGTTGATAATTTCTTACTCGGGTCACATATTGGAACAGAGTCGCTCAACGACATTATTCCAACACAAAAAAAATGTTTGTTCACAGGCAATTGACGTGTCTTCCACGGATAATCCGACCCACGTAGTCTCATACTACACTCTACGTATTTTCATCAACTCTTTACATTTTCAGAAAGTCCCTCTCCCGGTTCACTTAGGGACTGAAGAAAAGGATGGACATACATGACCTTACAACAGAAAATCAAGGGTGTGAGGTCCGGCGACCGTGGAGGCTGCCCGATTGTACGAAGACGTGGCACTAACAAACAAGTTACCGCGCAGTGACACTATGGCGAGGTGTCGTTCTGTTATATAAAGATGTCTGCTAACTCAGAGAATTGATGTAGCTTAGGTAGGTATCGTACGTAATCCTCTATTACTAACACAGCTTTTACAGGAAGATACACAAACTTCCAGCTCTGAAAAACTCGAATGTCGGGTCAGATGTTCTAATGCATTTAAATTGTATTTAATCTGTGGTCTGAAAAACTCGAATGTCGGGTCAGATTTCTAATGCATTTAAATTATACTTAATCTGTAATTAAATTATATTAAGTGCAACAACTCAGAAAACTGCCATCAACAGACATGAAGCACTTTCTACAATTTTATAATTTTTTACTGGGGTGCAAAGTACCCTGGGTAAAGTAGTCTACAAACTTGGCACAAAAGGGTCAAAGTTGATATTCTATGTACCTGCCATTTGACATAAATAAATATTTTTTTACTGAAGTAAATCTAAGAAGAGTTACCTACTTTTGGTATTGATAATAGAAATCTATGTGGTATCATATATCTTTACAAACTCTTACTTTATCTAACAACTATTATATACAGAAAGGTCAATATAATATATGGATCTTAAACATGCATTTCAACACACTTCATTTATAACGTAAACAATGACAATACATTTTAATTCCATGAGCTAGAAGGCTAGCCTTGTAATCCTGGCGTCTCGGGTTCGATTCCCGGCGGTGCCCGAATTTATAACTTGTGTTGGGCAAGGCCGTGGTCTAGGCAACACGGAGTTTTCCTCTGTGGCATCCCAACAATTACTCCATTCACACACAGAAGAAGGCAATGGCAAACCCCTTCTGGATCATCTGCCAAGAACGTATATGAACAGGTCCCAGTCCGAGAAAAGGATGGAAGGATCCTGTTCATATGGACCTGTCGTCAGACAGAACATTACAAATAAAAAAATAAATAATATAAGAAAATTTATGCACTGCAAGAAACAAGCTGGAGTCAGAATCCTCCCATGGTGACATTCAGGTTCTCACGACTGTGAACATGAAGTTGGCTGCCTTCTGGGTTGTTACGCGCTACCCAGAAGACAGCCATCTTAACTTTCCCACGGTATTACTTCGTAAGTTATTCGATTAGTCTGTTATTTTTGAGACAGGTATACAAATATATATTAATTAATCGCTTAACATTTACTATAACAAACCTGAAATTTAACCGAAGAAATTGCGAGAAGGTACGTCATAGAAACCCTTGAAGTCTGCAGACAGGCTTATCGGATGACGAAACCAATGGGCAGAAAAACGTTACCAGTTAACTGACATATTCATGTACTACAAAGACAGGCTTCGGGGTCTACTAAAAAACGTTATTAATATTTACATCTGATACTGTACCAACAGCCATACTCCTCGATAGTCATGTAGGAGTTCATCAACCTTTGATTACTGAATGTTCCACGTCAAGACATTGTAAACGGCATTTATGTAACATTAACAGAAGAACAGTTACTCACCCGGGTCTTCATTGAAATAAAAGCTACTTACGTAAATAAATTACTTATTACGCTCACAACACACTACGCTAATTTGTGTCTCGATGTATTTTTATTTAAAAAAGTTTTAAATAAGTAAATAGAAGAAACTCACAATTATTATATATATATATATATATATA
>NW_019060374.1:249311-287042 GCF_000696155.1 Zootermopsis nevadensis | reverse complement strand
ATATTTTACTCCATGTCTAGGAAAGAACAATACCCACATACAGATCCAGTATCTGAAATAGCAACAACCCAGAAGACAGAAATCCTATATTTCACAGCTGCCACATACCTTTCTTGAAAAATCCCTCAGGATTGATTACAGCCCACAGACTGTGAACAATATAAGCTCTCTTAGTAATAGCACCACCATTTCTCTCGATGGCTACAATCACTGGTTCTGATGCCCACTGCACTTCTATATTAACTTTTGCTTTAAAAATATTTGCACCCTGCACAGAAACATGGAGACACTGTATACAGTTGTAAGTTAAAAATTCCGTGACCTAGTAAATATCAGCTTTGAATCATGCATATTAAAGTTGTCCCACCGAGCATGTTGGGGCATTGGTAAAACTTTACATATGTTTAGGATATATCTTATTTGAATCTCACCATTCCAACTAATTTCAAATGATTTTAAAACTTTGTATACCGTGTAGTAGGAGTTGGTGTACTGTATTCTGCACTTTGCTATTAGTCCACCAGTCTGGTGGCCATTGCTGGTCTGCGGCGAGCTGGAGTTGTGTCGTCTGTGCCCGTGAACTTCGACGAAGCAAACTCCTGTGAAACCAACATCCAGTCAAGTGTTACCTAATACGATTTTGTAAAGAACTCACCTTTATGATGTTTAAAACCATATTCTTTTGACCATATTATATGAATTAATTCCCCCTTTTTGCCACTGATGACCTCTTGAGGTCAAAACTCATTTGGCACTAATGTCATTTATAGTGTTAACAATTTGTTTGTATGCTTATTATTATATTTCAAATGATCTTGAAAATATTTTTGCTAAGGTAATGAAACTCATTTTTTGTTAGATCAATATTTTACTCCATGTCTAGGAAAGAACAATACCCACATACAGATCCAGTATCTGAAATATAATGGCTTACCTCATCTGTTAATTGAATGCCAAAATGTTTGTGATGAGGATCTATTTTATTTAATCCAGTGTTGCAAATGACTGGCAAATCTAGAGGTTGAGATATCCAGGTGATCATTTTTTGAAGCTGTAGTATTCCTGTCATAAGCTAAACAAAAGAAACTATCACTACATGCGGGTAGCCCTCGATTTGCGCCGATTTTGAAACCAGCAAGTCAAAAAGTGAAAAAAATATATTTTACTATTATTTATAACGTTTTACAATGTTTCTCGTACTGATTCTTATTTTAAATCGTAATTCTTACATCGCTGATTTTGAATAAAGATTATAAATACAGTCATCTCTGCAATTACGTATGTTTCGTGAACGCGAATTTGCTGCAATGAGATCGATGAATCGATAAAAGCTGTTTGTGAAATGCAAACTTTTGCATGTGAGTTAGCTCTTGTGCTACGGCGAAGAGGAGCGTTATGGCATATATGAGGCCTCATGGTGAAATTTTGAAAGAAAGAAAGAAGAAATCACGACAGTCCACACTGCACGACTTCTTTAAAAAAACATGACGATCCTCAACCAGGGACTTCGTCAGAACTAACGCGGCCTCATCACGCCATCGCCGATTGTAAGTGTATATAATATATTTTTTAAATTCCCTTTATTTTATTTACGTTATTTCAAAGCTTTAAATGTAATGCCATTATATTTATTACTTGTCAATGTTTGGGTTCTGGGAACGCATGTCATTGACTTCCCATTGATTTACATTATAAGAGTTTCAATTTACGCCTGTTCGTCCAGGCGTAAATCGAGGGCTACCTGTATCCTGTGATCTCAGCAAAAGTGAACATCTTACTGCAGTCTTCAACTTCTTACCTCTGTGAACAACCTTTCTCATGTCTGACAAACATTAAAAGCAAAGATAAAAACCCTCTCCTGTCTGTCGAGGAAGAACTGCGAGTGTTTATCAAAAATTCAGCCAAGAATTCAACATTTGTACAAAAAGAAACAAGCCCTAATGTCACACTGAAAGTAAATCTCATATTTACTTCGGACTTGAACTTTATTTTGATGTTTAAGTAAACCTTATATTGATTTTATATTTTGATATTTCAACAAATATATATAACACAAAAAGAGAGAGGAAAAATTCTTCAATTTTTTTTTTTTTTTACAAAGTAAGCTGACATATACATAGCAGCTCTTTACAAATAGTTTCTTGACAATAATTTAACAGTAACTGAATTGCACTCCCTGCTATCAACCTTCTCTGGCCTGTAAACGTTTCCATAGGTAGGGGTTCCTTGGGATATAAAAAATTATTTTGGGGATTTCTCCTCGGAAAATAGCTTGGGAAATGCTGATCTACCGCAACATGATACCACCTCGGTATGACAATCCTTCGGTTTCCAAAGTGCCTTGGCTACTCTTTTATTCCAGTTGTTAGATATCTATACAAGTTAGGACATGAAACCATCTTTCCCTCCTCTGCCACCAGATCACGTAATTCAAAATGAGAACATGCATTTTGAAAACGTTACAATATTTATATTTTATTGTAAAAGGCTTAAAATTACATGTTATTGCTACATGAAACATGTAACCAGTGTATCAATTTAACATTTCAAACACATAACAAAATGTTTTCCATGCAGTCAAATACTGAAGTACATATAAAGTGAATTTCAAACGTGTTCCTGAAATTTAAAAACAAGACAAAAAATGCTTATAAGTTCTGCCAAGATATTCCGATTATCTACTAATTTGTGTTCAAATTAAAACAAATCTTAGGGTTTCTTAAGGACTGAAGCTTTGTATTATTCTATTTGTTTCCGATGCTAATTTTCAGGTCTGCATGTGTGTTCTCAAATAATTACACGTGCCTGAAACTTTTATAATTAAGTTGTGAGCTAAGACTACAGCAAAACTTCAAATGTATCAAATTAAATATGAGCATTTCAATTCAATATCCATGCATATAAAATATAGCAATTTATGCACAGGTAGGATCAGTTCTTCTGTCTAGACTTCAAATTTTATAAAAGTGAGAAAAAATGCACAAATTACCCATTCTTGAATTTAAGAGTTCTGCCCATCTTTCTACATTTTTCATGATACGTGGTTGCATGACAGCAGATTACCACCAATACGGAAGTGGTTAATGTTTGTTGAAATATTTAGTTTCATGAACAGGCACATTACAGTTGTTACAGTATAATCTCCATGCCACTGACTGTACAAAATGCCTCATTTGCCAGCTTCAATTACGTAATCTCTGAAAATGTTTTTTACCTAAACATATACTCCTCATTACAATTAGTGGCACAACTTTAAACTCTTTGCCACCAAGGGAGTGTCTACATGTTACTTCAGAATGGCTGGAATAATTTACCATTCAATCTTAAACAAAATTCCATCTTCATCCTTCACGTTTCCTGATAAAACAGGGCTGCTTCCAGATACAACATTCTGTAGCTGGATAATAAAACTAAGACGTTGTGTAATTACATTGCTGGATAATCCTGCAAAATGACAAATGATCATCTTTGTCACTGACAACCTTGGGAGAAGGCAGGAGGCTGGACCAATTTGTTCATGCCTCAGTCTGTCATATTAAAACAGTTTTAAGAAAATTCCTTATATAAAATACATAGAATTATTACTAAATCTTACCAAAATTTAAACTTCATTCCAAATTCTAAAATTTGTAAATTTTAATCTATACAAATCACAAAACTTTTGAATAAAACACCTGTTAACCTCTAGTAAATCTGAATTTTGTAATTAAGGAATATTAAAATAATTTGGTATTGCCTCCTATTACTATGATAATTACTTTTAAAAAGATCCCTCTTAATTTAGATTTGTTGGTTTGTAAAGTAAATGAAAGGAACTCATGTAGCTGGCATTAATAACAAATTAAGAAATTAATAATATGGCAATTACTTTAAAGCAAGGAAGAAAACATTTATGTCTAACTACGGAACATTACTGACACATTCCTGAAATTCCTAGATACTATAAAATATATGCTAAGTTATACAGATGTTCCTAATAATTTTAAAAATTATCCTGACAATTTCATTTTACCTAGTTAAAAAAAAATTTGGATGGGAGTAGATCAGTAGACTTTTCTATATCACAATTTTAAATTTAAAATAAATAATAGTAGCATAATGATGATAATCATGAGTTACTTCTTACACATTAAGTTTCAGTTAATGTATTGATTCCTACTTCAATGGGGAATGTACCAGTAATTGTTATCAGAACCTTTTATGAGAAACATTCAAAGAGCCAAACGATGTCTCCGAACATAAGCTGGAAGCAAAGACATAGCTTTTACGCGAAAGAGATGAACTGTGCCATGAAATAAAAGAAAATCTATGGATAAAATTAGTACAACGGAGGATATGTGTGTTGATGGGGCGTGTACTTAATCAAGAATATATTCACCGTATGCTGATATTAGTATTTAACACTGATGATGAATGGAGTAACAATTTGCCATCTATTCTATCACATTGGCACATACTGCAAATGAATACATTAGAACTTGGTTATAATGCTGACATTCATTAACTTTCATATCACAATACTAATATACAAAAAATGCATATACCAGGTTACAGGCAAAAAAAAAAAAAAAAGAGCTGCATTTCAATGTAAGAAAAGAAAATGACATCTCAGAAATACAAAATTCA
The DNA here is from genome assembly GCF_000696155.1 of Zootermopsis nevadensis. Next base: position 282,416 of record NW_019060374.1, on the reverse strand, counting down.
AACTAAACGTTCAAGTTTCAAACACAAAGACCGATGATCACCACCGCCATGGTACGTATACCTTCACTCACTCTGAATTATAAGATGATAATGGGTGAATATCATGTATTATCATAAACAACTGAAGTGCTACTAATAATGATAAAAATGTTTTCTATTTGTTAAATAATTTAAATAATATATACATATCATATTAGTATAAATTTCAATATCTTCAAAGAGCAGCTAGAGTATTTTATCATGAAAGTAAAATATAACTGCATAATTATCATTCTCAAAACATCGGCAAACTTACACATATCATTAATAACAGTTCTCCCATTAATGTGGGCATTACAACCAAGTTCTAATGCAAATCTCTATAATATTAAATTGCACAATGACAAAAGTTTTGTATTGTTTCGCTAGACTAATTAAATTAGCATTAAACATATAAGTATTAGACAGTAGTATAAATGGAAGAAAGTTCCCCCATTTTTCTTTATACCAGTATGAAGAAAATTAAGCCCAAGAACACATAAATATAATCATGTACTTTAGTGACATCATGACTGACAAATTACATTACAGCAGATACATAAAACAAATGATTATAGCATACAACTGTTGATTAAAATCATTCCCACTCTACACAGAAGCAGAATCCAATTTTAAGTATAACTCTTGCTAAAGATAATCTGCACCGTATATTATTATTATTACTACTATTATTATTATTATTATCTTCGTGAAGGGAATCACTAGATGTCTGAGTTTGGTACCAAAGCAACAAATGTTAGGCTACTTGTACATATCAACATGACAAAGATCTCCCACAAAACATTAAAAATGAACACAGGTTGTCATCATGTTTACTTGACAATGCATTTACTAACATAACATTGTAGTTACGTGGGACTTTTTTTACAACTTTTTACAAATGCACAAATGGTTTAATCTATAAAAATTTATACTGAAGTCTCAGCTGCATTCAAACCATTTGCTTTGACGTTTCCCCTTCCATAATTAATGGCAAGACATGAATCAATCTGTAACAGAAAACATTTATTCAGTTATTTTTCAAACCACTGTACACTAAACAAAATGCAGAAAGGAAGGAGAGACAGAAAGGGCACATTAAGAATTAAGAATGATTCATGTAAACACATAAGAAATACACTGAATGTTTGAAAAATATGCAAATGTCAATTATTATCAATAAAATAACACATTCTGAACAAAACGGATTGATTCTTTGATTTAAGAAGAGTGAAAATGTTATTATGTAAATATCTATGAAATGGTGATGAAAGATTTCTGTCTTCTGAGTTGATGTGCAGTGTTATGGTAGATGAATTTATCGCTCTGATGACGGAGGCAGTATGACCTCTTAAACGTTGGTTAACATCGACCAGACTACACAGCGCAACAACCCAGAAGACAGAAATCTTCATACTCTGATGATGGAGGCAGTATGACCTCTGAAACGTTGGTAAACTTCGACCATTCTACACAGCGCAACAACCCAGAAGACAGAAATATTCATACTAAGAATCACCCTGATGATGGAGGCAGTATGACCTCTGAAACGTTGGTTAACATCGACCATGGTTGCCACGGTTACTAAGTTAACTCACTTTGGTAGACAGACAGTTAGACATGACCAACCCACATTGCTTTCTTCAGTGGCACTCAAAGAACACATAATTATGCTTTTCTATATTAAAAGCTTTTAGTGTTAGTGATATAAAATAATTATAAATGGTAAATAAGTAAACAATTAAAATTGGATGTATGTATCCTATCTGACTGAATTATCCCACCATTTACCTGGAAAGCCAGAGGTAGATAAAGCTGGAGAAAGTGAATTTTTTTTTTTTGTATATTTGTTAAAGTAAAATAAAGGGAAAGTAAAAAAATCCATTAATAGTTTCAAATACTTTCATATGAAGGTATAAAAAAGATTAATACAATGGCATGCTCTGACAGCTGTGGGATAACAACCTGATGAAGTGGAAATCTACACCTTTGCATTAGATGAATATGTAGAAGTAAGATGGTAACAAAAATAGTCTGAATTATTTATCAGCACAAAGCAAATTAAAAAGAATAAAAATAAGTAAATGTGAGTGAAAGTGCCCATTTGGAAAGACTCAAATTTGTAACCAGACAGATTGAAAAAGGGGACAGAAGAAATGGGTGGATGGGAATTACAGTTACCAAGTATGAGACAACAGCTTAAACATGCAAACATTTTGTGTTGATCTTAAATTCTTATTCCTTTACGATGTTCTGTCTCTCCTTCCTTATCATGTTCATACATGTAATCTTAACTATAAGCAACTCTGTATTAAAATTTATTTTAGGTTAAGCATTACACTACATGAAGTATTCACGTAACGTAACTCAACATTAATGACCCAGGTCAATCATTCATAGAATAGTACTGAACTGCGGAATATCACATTTGTAGTAACAGGTGCAGGAATATACATTCTTTCTAATCATAACCATAAAAACACCATCGACTTATAGGCAGTTTCAAAATTAAGCAGCAGCTTGAAAGGTAGTGGGGGTGTATCTGTTTGTGTGTTTTTTTTTTTGCCTTTCTAACCTGAAAAAGTCTGCTGATTTCTTTTAACTTAATAGAAAGTTCAAGCCATTTGGGATCATTTAAACACCATATATTTTTAAAGCACTGTTTTCAATTATTTCAACATGGTCACCATGTAGATTTTTCACTGGAGATAAAATTGGCATTATTCAAAAGCAGATGTGAATGCCACGGAGAAACCGGGGAAACTCCGTGTTGCCTAGACCACGGCCTTGCCCAACACAAGTTATAAATTTGAGCACCACTGGGAATTGAACCCGGGACCCCAGGCTTACAAGGTTAGTGTTCTGACCGCTAGACCACCGTGGCGGTCATATATATATATATATATATATATGTGTGTCTAAAATAGAAAACAACATGGCGGTATAAAGAAAAAACACACACGCACACACATTTATGATTATAAACTTACTCGTTTTTTAAATGAAGCATACTGGGAGGGTTGAAAAGCCTCAATATCATAATAGAAAATATTTTCAAATTAAACAAAACCCGATTGAATCTACATTTTGTGATCTCCTGCCTAGTACAGCATTCCACACAGCCATAAAAAGCAATGTCTCAATGCATATGCATACATCTACAAAACAATATGCAAATTATAAACAGAATGAAATTTGATATATAAATTTGAACACTTGGTTACATTAGAAGGTAGGAGGAATTATGCTAATGATTTGAGAATCTACAGCACAGTTCTTCTTATGGAAACACAATTTGAAACTTATGAGAAACAAAAACAAAAAAAAAAGTTGGTAAGACATGTAGAATACAATGGGGATAAGAGAACTACGAGTATATACACAATTTTGGGTCACAAAACCTGAAGGAAAGATAGCAACTGGGAAATGGGGGAAGCACTGGACTGGATTCAACTGAATCAGAATACAGTTGAATGGGGACTTGTGAACACCATAATAAAACTCTGGGTTACAGAAACAGTAGAAATCTATTGATCTGCATAGCTATTAACAGCTTTTCAAGATGGGCCCTGCTCAATGGAGTTAATGATAAAGTGTGAGAATGGAGTTACTGTAGTTAAATTATCCAATAAGCATACAGATCAGCACTGCTTCATGTTATGCACATGTTTTTATTTTATATAAAATTTTGTTATTCGTATACCATTTATGTCGAGAGATTAGCGTTTCTGCTTTGTATTCACGACAGCCTGAGTTTGAATCACAGCTGAGATTTTCTATCCAGACTGAAGTTACTTTGTTGTTTTCTTAATTTCTTTCAGACTTGATGGGGTATTTCCTTAAAATGGCCCCGATTGCTTCTAAATCCTTTCTTATTGATTATTCAGCCATTATACCACTTGTTACTACATAACCTGTGAATATGGTAAACAAGTACAACGGTTATAGGTAGAATTGCCTCACATACAAGAACTAGAACTGATAAAGACAAACATGATGTTGATTTCTATTTTATTACGTGGTGAGGATTATTTGTAATTTACCGGGACAACTGATTTAATCAAAAGCTAGCTGGTTAGCTTCTCTGCACATGCACAGAGGCCACAGCATGCTGGAGCAAGCTACCATAGTATCGCAGCCTACTTACAAACTGTGTATTTCATGTTGTCTCGAGAAGATCATTATGGTACAGTAGATTAGACCTTGGAATCTGAAGTGCCTATCCCCACCTTTATTGTCAATCCTTCTTCTTCTTCCTCTTCTGCCATTGTGGAAAGCCTCGTCTTTTCATCATCACTTACAGCATCCTTTTTGTTTCCTCGCTTTTTGGACTTTGAGCTGTTAAAGAGGATTACGCAAAATATCAGATTTACTGTACAAGAAAAGGGGCTTAAACCCCTGCACAACTGGGCTGCTGGCCAGACTTTAAATCTGATGCATGGCAAGTTGGACCGTGTGGAAGCATTGTGACAAATGGCCAGAAAAGGCTACAAAATAAATATTACAGTTACAGGAACATCCATGAAGTACATTATTATTTATCTGAAATACTTGAACCTTGCCATGCATTGTGGGTACCTTGTCGCCATGGCATGGCACATCCTCGGGTTGCAGATGGAGGAGATGACCTCCAGATATGGTGTGTAGCTGCAAATGTATTTAATAAGCATTCACAGAGAGGTGACAAGGGGTGGTACTCCAGTTTGGGGGTTAGGCATGGGGAAAACAATTCCTCAACATAATAATAATAAATTGTTACAAAATGTTACACATAGCCTCAGACTGGGATGGATTCTTTGGAATATTGTAGAATATGTAATTAGGAAGGTACAAGGAAACCAAGTCGGAATGAAACTGAATTAGACACATCAGCTACCGGTCTATGCTGATGATGTACATCTACTGGGCAATAATATAAATACCATAAAGAAAGTGATGCTAGTAAGGACTTGGTGTAGAAGTAAACACTGATAAAATTAAGTATATCTTGATGTCTTGTCAGCAGAATGTAGGGCAAAATTGTAACATAAAGATAGCTAATGTATCCTTTGAAAATGTGGCAAAGTTCAGATATTTGGGAGCAACAGTAACAAAGATTCAATTCATGTAATGCTTGCTACCACTCATTTCAGAACCTTTGGTCTTCTCGTCTGCTGCCTAAAACGTAAAGATTAAAACGTACAGAACCATAATTTTGCATGTAGTTTTTCTATAGCATGAAACTTGGTCTCTAACACTAAGGGAGGAGCACTGACTGAGGGTGTATGAGAACAAGGTGCTGAAGAAAATATTTTGGCCTAGAGTTCCATAGTAAGGAGCTTCATACTCCTTCCCAAATATAATTAGACTGATCAAGTCAAGAAGGATGAGATAGACACGGCATGTAGCCCACAAGTGAGAGAAGAGAAACGCATACAAGATTTTGGTGGGCAAACCGGAAAGAGACCACTAGAAAGACCCAGACGTAGGTGGGAGGATAATATTAAAATTGGTCTTAGAGAAATAGGATGGGGTGGTGTGGACTGGATTCATCTGGCTCAGGTTAGGGACCAGTGGCAGAATCTTGTGAACAAAGTAATGAATGTTTGGGATCCATAACATTTTGGGAATTTCTTGAGTGGTTAAATGACTGTTGGCTTTTCAAAAAGGACTCAGCTCCATGGAGTAAGTGCATGAGCCTTACAACATATTTTTTCATTTCTTTATAATTTTAAAATCCACTTGCCGGTGGGGTTCTAAGGAAAAGGTTTGAACTTATGACAGAGAAAGTAGAATAACGAAGAAAATTATACAGGCATACCTCGTTTTATTGCGCTTCTCTTTATTGCACCTCGCAGATATTGCGTTTTGTTTCAAATTGAAGTTTTGTGGTAACCCTGTGTTGAGCAAGTCCATCGCCGCCATTTTTCCAACAGCATGTGCTCACTTCAAGTCTCTGTGTCACATTTTGGTAATTCTCGCAATGTTCTCGCATTGCTTTTTAGACATAATGCTATTGCACTCTTAATAGACTACAGTATAGTGTAAACATAACTTTTATATGCACTGGGAAACCAAAACATTCGTGTGACTCGCTTTATTGCGGTGGTCCGGAACCGAACCCGCAATATCCCCGAGCAATGCCTGTATAATGAGATGCTTCAAATTTCATATTCGAAAACTCATCAAATCAAGGAGGATGGAATGGATGGGGCATGCAACATACATGTGAAATACATATACAATTCAATTGCAAAACCTGAAAGGAAGATCCACCTAGGAGACCTAGGTATGGACAGCAGGATGCTATTAAGATGGATTTAAGGAAATAGAGGGTGAGGATGTGGACTCCATTCATCTGTTTCAGGACAAGAGTTCAGTGGTGGGCTCTCATGAACAAGACAATGACCCTTCACGTTCCATAAAAAATGTGTAATTTCTTGACAAGCTGAGCAATTTCACAATAAATATTCTACTCCATAGAGGTGGTCAGAAATCTGATAGAATCAATTGAAGGTAAGCCTATAATAATGTTTAAGAAGTAAATGAACTCACGTACAATACTACTAAATATTTATTAAAAAATAAAAAATGTTATGCATCTCTTACTGTTGTTATATTAATCAAAATTATAATGTCCTGCTAGTGGTTGGGTATTTGGAAAATAAATATGTCACACTTTTTCACACAGTAATAAAATTTAAAGTATGGACCTCTGAGACGTCGGTAAACTTCTACCAGACTACATGGCACAGCAACCCAGAAGGCAGCCATCTTCAGACTCACTGCCATGAAAACCTCAAATCCAACAAAAGATATTTTCTCAACTTCTTGTGTTAGGCAATAATTGTAAACATAAGTATTACTAAGTCACCTGTTCTTGTTAGGACTCTTTTTCTTCTTGTCATCTTTGTAAGCAGAGCCACCTTCATTTACTTGTTTCCATATACCAGTTTTGTTAACCTCTTCAGAGATATTGATTGAAGCAAGAGGAATTTTAATAATATTGCCATTAGCAAGAGGAATTTGCAGATTTCCAGTTGGATCAATATCAGCCTTACCTTCCTAATAAAATGAAGAGTATGACATTGTTTAACATAAACCATTACAAACACATACTTCCAGCTTAATATATTATAAAGTATATGGAAGGAAGAAAAGGAATTACAACAGGTATGAAGAACTGGTAATGCAAGTGATAAAGGTGTACTCCAGTGGAGTTCAAATATTTTCCAAACATGTATTACAATGTATGTTTCCAAACACAAACAAATAAAAATGATAGCAATAGGTGGGAATCATTCATAGCACATATACCTACAGCATGAAAATGGTCCAACGTGATCAGAACTCTGTATAGCTCTTTAACATTAAAGACTAACAAACTTTTATTCTTTTGTTGTGTGAGACAGTGACACAATCATTACCTGTACCCTCTTACAAATATCAATAAGGTGAATATGGATGTCTTCTGAGTTGTTACGCCATGTAGTCTGACGTTGCAGAGGTCCTTGCTACCTCCACCAGGATTGACGCAGCAAGGACCTTTTAAATGTTGGTAAACTTCCACCAGACTACATGGCGCAACAACCGAGAAGACAGCCATCTTCAGACTCACCGCCATGAAAACCTCAAATCCTACATCAACAAGATGCATGAATATAATTATATAATTTTTTTAATAAGTTTCTATAAATTCTGTGTTGGTTCCATATCTTAAAATGCAACGGGTAATTGTAATATTTGTGTTTATTACTCACCTCTCCCGCCAGCTGTCTTCTCTCCTCTTCAGTCCGTTTGGTTGTTTCAGGCATGACATCATCAAGAATCTTGAGTTCTCGCCTTGTAAATACAAAATCTAGTAATTTACGAATACCAATCATCACCACCAACTGGAAAAGTCAAGAAACTCAGCCTAATTTCTATAATATTATAGCTATTTAGCCAACATAAAACAACGTGACTACCGTTTACACTAATACAAAGATGAGTTTCAAATATTGTAATTTTAATCTAATTGCTGAAACTTAATTGTTAATCACAGTGAATTATGTAAGACATAGTACATTCACGATGTACACAAAAACATTAAACGTTTCAGGACAGCAATTAGCAACTTATTTATTTTCCTCTCCTGCCCGTTCATCTTTTAAAATCCCCATGCATCCCCCCTTTGACATAAAGGGGACAGAGAAGGGAGAGGTTGCACATTCGGTCTAACCTCTGTATATGTTCCTGTTCTTAGATTGCAATTTGAAACATACTAAAAATTATAATTGACATGAAAATGGCTGTCTTCTGGGTTGTAGTGCCAAGTAGTATGGTAGACATTTACCAACATTACAGAGGTCCTTGCTATGAGCCGGGATAGCTCAGTCAGTATAGTGACTAGCTACGGGCTGGACGACCGGGGTTCGATCCCCGACGGGGGCAGAGGATTTTTCCTCTAGCCTCTGCGTCCAGACCGGCTCTGGGGCCCACCCAGCCTCCTCTACAATGGGTACCGGGGTCCTTTCCCGGGGGTAAAGCCGGCCGGGGCGTGATGCTGACCACTCACCCCCATCTAGTGCCGAGATCAAGGAAGAGAGGAGCTATACCTCCACTCACCCCCAAACGCCTACATGGTGTATAGTGGGACAAACTTTACTTTTTTACAGAGGTCCTTGCTGCCTATATCATGAAGGCAATGATGGAGCAAGGACAAACATTGGTAAACTTCTACCAGACTACACAACACCACAACCCAGAAGATAGCAATTTTCAAGTCAATTATAATTTTGAAAACCTCAAATCCTATTACTGACATGTTACAATGCAAACTTTCAACAACTCCAACTATACGAAAGTGGCCAACATTTTAAACAGAATCTTATATTAAACAAACAATATGATTTTCTCATTTGCAGAAGCATTGCATTTTTAGTGTTATTATATACGCACCATAAGAGGGAAGAGAATGGAGGTTGTGCTGAAAGATTTGATGACCCACAGAATCACCAGACAAGTCAGCTGGATGATTGTGAATATGTGTACACGTTTCAAGGGCACCTGAAACACAAATGACATCATGCTAAGGCGCACAAAGAAATTTAAAGAATGTAACAATTCTCTTTCTGGTATTAATACTTAAAATTTAATTTTTAAATATCTCCTATAAAAAATAAACATTTGTATGAAGCATATAGCAAACACTGGGTAAATGGTTTTTGTAAAGTGGTTTGCAAATTTAAATTATATTCTTGGAATACTGGGAAGTGTGGAAATGACATAAGGAAGTCACGGAAGAGACTTTATCATCTGATGAGTAGCGTGCCTTCAGTTTTCACTGACAAATTAGCATCTAGTTTTGAAATTACACAACACTGCTAAGGCAAGGTTTTATTATATCATAACAATGGAGCAACAAAATACAGACAAAAAGGATATACATGGGTACCTTAAAACCCTTCAATACACCCCATGGCAACCACAGGCACACACTCTGCCGCAATTGCTACAGAAGACCTAACATTTCTTTTCCTTAAGTACTTTCACAGAATGAAATACTGAAATTGTTATAATAGTAGCAATTTGTCCACAACAGTAACAGTTTCTGTCTACAATATGCAACATAAAGGTGCATCATAGTATTGTGTTCCCTATGAGCTGCAAACAGAGAAGGCCTATGCTAGATGAGCAATTAACATTATACAGCAATCTCAAATTCATGAGATACAGGAGGTACTCATGTGGTAAAGATGTCCACAGTGGTCTTCTGAGTTGATATACACTCTGTAGACATTAAGTCAGGTTACATTTTAGGTTTTATTTTGGGTTTGGTTATGTCAGGTCACATAAGGTCAGGCTAAGTTAGGCTAGTCTGGATTATGTTAGGGTAAGTTAGGTTAAGTTATGTTAGATTTCGTTTAAGTTATGTTAGATTTAGGTCAGGTTAGATTGGGCTAGGTTAGACTACGATACGCTAGGTTAGTTTAGACTAGGCCAGGCTGGATTAGGCAAGGTTTGGTTGTTAGTCTAGGGAAAGCTAGACTAGGTTAGATTATGTTAGGTTGGGTCAGGTCACGTGAGGCCAGGTAAGATCAGGTCAGTTGAGGTCACTTCATGTCATGATGGGTTCAGTTACAAGCATTCCTCTGAAATGTTGGTACCCACCTACAAGTATACAAGGCATCACAAGCCAGAAGATCACCACAGAAATTTAAAACTCTGCTTACCTGTCGAAGGAACATGTGATCTGGCTGGTATTTAACGGGCATAAATATAATGAGAAGACGATCGACAAACTGCAGTCCCCTGAGAGATGCCACACCCATATACAGGAATACTCCAAACAGGACAGGCATGGGGATATTACCCAGCACTGGAGTTAGCACTACAGACAGCCCAATCATCAAGAAGATCAGGATGTGAGTGACACGTTGTTCCCTGCAGCACAATATTACACACCGCACTTTAGTTTTGCTTACTTAAAAGTATCAGGTCCAAAACATTCAAATGTCCCATTTATTTAGAAGAGAAATAAGCAAATGAACCATATGGAAAGACTCATGCTACATGCAGCAAGACACCTACCATCCGGCAGCCTTTTCCAGATAAGAAAATAAAATGTTACTGCATTACCTAATTGGAGCATCTGTCCACACTCGGAAAATGTCGTTATTAATGCTTATATATGTTTCCGGCAAACTATGAAATTCGGCAATGTATAGAATGCCTAAAGTCGGTAGGCAAAGTATGAAATTCAGGCATTTTATAAAATGCTTAGAACTTTTAGGCAATGTATGAAACTAACAGTATATTTCATACTTTGCCTAGGTATTCTATAGAATACCTAGGATTTTTTTTTTAAAATGCCTCGGATTCTTCAAGCAAAGTATATAACAAAGAAGTTTCTATAATACGATTTATACTCACCGCTGTGAAAACCTCAAAACTTACTTAATGTAACTTCCACACAAATTACATACCTGACACCCAAAAACTGGGGTTTCTCACCAGGAGCTGCACATTCTGATTCTAGCTTCAGCGAATTGACATGATTGATTGACAAAACAGTAGCAGCCACAAACCAAGGCAAGCCCATAGCTGAGCATATAATTATAAGTATGGCAAGAACAAATAAGTCCAGATGATAACCACAACCTTTCTGTAATAAATAAGAGGATTCATACAGCACAGAATACATTACAACACTTTTTTAATGTATTTATTATTTTTGGTTTATAGTTGATGTTCTGACAAAATTATTAATGAATAACAAATGGATAGGACATGGAAGAAAGCTGCTGTGGCCTAATTTAAGATACTGTCTCAGCACTTACTTGGAGGGACTAAGGAAAATCACAAAAGTCCACAGTCCAAATAGCCAGTCTCTGGGCTGAGATTTGAATCCAGGACATCCCAAATACAAATGTGTGCATACCACTGGACAACTACATTTGCTGTTTGGAAGTAGGACTGTGTGTGAGTTGAGTAACATAATCAATGAAACATACTACAGTTTTGAATTTTTGTACTTTTTGTACTTCAGAAATTATGCCAAATGCTGCTACTGTAACAAAAAATTAATTATTCCTTTAAAGTATTACAATTATCATATGTTATTAAGATTAATCTCTCAAATAATAAGACAAAGATATTTTTCTCTATGTGTAGATTTTAAGCAATTTTACTTGCCTGCACCTGCCCACTCTATGGACGGCACACGAGAACGCAGTTGGAAAAGTTCACCGAAATGTCAGCATCAATTTAAAAAAATTGGGAAAGTTAAACAAAGTTTTTTTAATGCAAATGATTATTCTGAACATGTACCCACTGCCTCAAAAAAGGAACTCACCTCAGACAAGAATATTGTTTTCCAAGACCTGTTTATTAATGTAGGATTATATTTCTTTTATTTTTCTGTACATTTGATAGGTCCTGAGTCATCATAAGCTTCCTCCAGTAAATAGTGTTATTTATTAAAGGTGACTTAAAAGCATGCAGTTCTCTAGTAGGGTCATTATCCTACACATCAGTTAACTATGTTATATAAAGTAATTGCACAACGGAGTACAATACTATTCATCTTGTGCCTCATACCAAGGTTTGAGAACCATCTGGGCATGCAGTGTTGATGGACCACAAACTGCTCAAAAGGAGGGAAATACATGTCAGTTTAGAAACATATATATAACCTATATTAGAGTTCACTTCATACCTTGAGTTTGTTCTCCTTCCGATTAACTATAACCGCTGAAATCTGTTGATCCATGAATATAAGGATAGTCCCAAGAAGGGCAGGCAAGAAAGCAAGGAGAGCTGTCCATATTGGATTATTGTTGAATGGTGAAATAATCCAGCCTCTATTCTCCAGTGTTGGCTTGAATTCATTTGGCACCTACACAATAATGTTATTTATCTGTTCAAGGCTACAAAATTAACGTACTGGGCACGGGATTTGGCGCAAAAATCTACAAGCTCTGCGATTGAACGGGGTGTACATGGGGCCTACCTAGGAAAGCAGCATCAATACACCACTGATAATATGGTACCATAACGCAGCTTGAAAAGAGAGTTTTAAAGATGCAGGCCACAAGTTGTATCTACGAGATAACTACTTTACATCTCCTGATCTTTTCTGAAGGCATGTATAATAGACATATTGTTTGCTGTGGCACTTTCAGTACAATAGGAATGGAATTCTGCCAAATTCTGGCCCCAAAACCATTCAAATGAAGAAAGAAGATGTTATAAACAGAGTCTGCGGAAACCTCACAGTAGTGTTTTGAAAATACAAGAGAGAGGTGTGTCATTGTTTGCAGGACCCAAACATAATGAGTATGAATAATCAATGTAACGTGAGACGTGAAGCTAGTAGGACATTTAGGAATAAGAAAAGGAAATATATATGAAAGGCAAAATTATTGAACTTGAGACAAAGAGTAAGGACAAAAGTATCAGACATCTGTACAGAGGCATAAACAATTTTAAGAAAGGTTATCAACCTCGGATTAATTTGGTAAAGGATGATAATGGCAATGTACTGACAGATCCAATCAAAATTTTGAATAGGTGGAAAAAATTCTTTAACCAGCTCTTAAATATTCATGGGACTGATGATGTTAGATAGATTAAAATACATATGGCTGATCTGTTAGTGCCAGAACCTAGATTAGATAAGTTTAACTAGCCAATTGAAAGTTCATAAGAAGGGGGGCCAAGACTGAGTGTGGTAATTACTGGGGAATTTCTCTACTATCAACATCATACAAAATTCTATCAAAAATTCTTCTGGCAAATATTTACCTGTAATTTAGGTGTCTTGATTCCTGCATAAAAGTCCAATCCTGTCATGGACAATATTGCAATGATAACAGCAAAGTCACTGAAAAATTGCCGGACCTAAGAAACAGACAAACGCTTCTGGAAATTAAATCAATCTAGAATATTATGTAAGATTTAAGCTTATTTTAATAGAAAATGTAATGTTACTTACCTTTGATGGAAAGAACAATGCATTTTTGAAATCCTTCAACTGTACTGAAATTATGAATGTTCCCACAAACAAAACAAAAGACATCAGGAATACATCAGGCACATAATGTGGAGTATCACAACCAGCACCCATCATAGTACCATTCTTCAACTGTAAAGGAAAATCACAATGTTACACAATTTATTTATTTTTATTTGTAGTGTTCTGTCTGACGACAGGTCCATATGAACAGGATCCTTCCATCCTTTTCTCGGACTGGGACCTGTTCATATACATTCTTGGCAGATGATCCAGAAGTGGTTTGCCATTGCCTTCTTCTGTGTGTGAATGGAGTAATTGTTGGGATTTATTTTTTTTATTTGTAGTGTTCTGTCTGAGGGCAGGTCCATATGAACAGGATCCTTCTTCCATCCTTTTCTCGGACTGGGATCTGTTCATATACGTTCTTGGCAGATGATCCAGAAGTGGTTTGCCATTGCCTTCTTCTGTGTGTGAATGGAGTAATTGTTGGGATGCCACGGAGGAAAACTCCGTGTTGCCTAGACCACGGCCTTGCCCAACACAAGTTATAAATTCGGGCACCGCCAGGAATTGAACCCGGGACCCCAGGATTACAAGGCTAGCGTTCTGACCGCTAGACCACCGTCGGTCTGTTACACAATACAGTACATAATTTCCTTCTAAAGCTTCACTCTCTACACCAGTGTTCTGTAACCAGGGTGCCACCAAAAGGTTTCAGGCATGTCACATATTTTTATAAGAAATTCGCATGTTATTGTGAGAAAGAGGCAACAGCTTATCTTTTCTAGTCCACAGGTTTTCATAGGTCGAGTTCAATGTATAACATTGGCTTTCAGGTGAGGGCCATTTGGAATGTTTTGGTGTTAAGCAATGTTTTGGAAACTGATAGGTTGACAATCAATCTCCACAGCAATTGTTTTAATGTTTCGACCTTAAAAGGTCATCTTCAGGTAGTTATCTAAACTAATAGATATGGCTGTTGACTTGTATACATATATTCTGTTGCTGACTTCACCATGTAATGGACTGTGTCTTAAGCAGCAGACATGATCTGACTATTTTGCTTTTGAAATATCACTTCCCTTTAGAACTCAACTTATTTGTGCAAAAATTGTAATTTTTATCTTAATCTTTGAAGAAGTAAAAGCAAATGGAAGAAGGCATGACTTAAAGTTACAGCATGATAGTTCATAAATTCTATTTACATGCCTTAAACTATATTTCTATTCTAAAAAGTCCAATATAAACTTACTAGACATTCTTCCTTGTTTAAATATGTCCAGTTAACATTCTCAGGATAAGATGACCTGTTAGTATATGTGCAGAAACAGTCATAATTAAGTACTGCGTCACCATGAGTATTGATAGGAAACTGCTTTCCAATATCGAGTACATTCTCAACAGCCTGAAAAATTGAACATTTATTCCAGCACTAAAATATCAACCCTTCAAATGTATTTAGCATCAGCAAAACACATCCTTGTAGCTGCTACTTAAAGCCATATTGAAACATGTAACAACAAAAAATATCATTTGCACAGAATAACCTGTCAATTTCCTACTTCATATTTCAATAAATTTGCCAATGCTAGGGTAAGTCATAAGGTGGCGACTGACTTGTAACATTTACTCGTAATGTAACATTCGCGGCGAGCGTGTTACATTACACCACAACTGGTGTGGCGTATCGAATGCTTGTTTTAAACGCTCGGCACGACTGTGCTCATGTGTGCTCCATTCATTTCGTTCAATATGTCGGACATGGAGGTTGTGTTATCTTTGTTCCATTTAATACGCTACTGTTATCTAAAGAACTTGTGAATGCTCGTTACGACGCCGCTCGACTCACTGACTGACTTGTAATGTAACACTCAAAGGGATTCGCGAAAAAACCGACAACACGATGGAGCGCCCGCGAGCGTAAGCGGCTCGCATCGAGCGGCTCCGTTCGCTGTCTTCACTTGTGTAATGCTCGATTTGTAACGCGTTACATTACAGGCAAATGTTACAAGTCAGTCGCCACCTATAAAGGTTGAGAAACTGTAAAACAAATTTTGGAAAGTTCTCAGATAGGTTTACTGACTTTTCTAAAAAAATTCATAGAAATGTGATTGTGTAATTAACATGCAAACTTAAGTTTGATGTGACAGTTTTCCTAAATTATAGATTATATGAAATATAGGCTGAAAAGTACCAACTGTACTGTATTTCACTTGTAAATTTTACCCTGGCACCAGTAAATTAACACCTGTTCAAATGAACGCACTCCCCCAATGGCTTATAACACTGCACTTCTGTCGCACGTACTTTCAAAATAAATGTAATTAATGCAGTTGTGTTTCCAATTGAAAATGCATATAGCCCATTCAATCAACCAGCAGTTAATGTTCCCAAAACTGTTAAATTACATGGTTAAATTATGCTTTATAAATGCATTACTGCTTTTATACAGTTGAAAGCCATTATAATTATTCTTAGAAAATTTTCCACTTTGTTTAATTAAATCTTTTGGATTCCAACACCAAATAGTCTTATAGGTGGTTACCAATGTTTTGGAAGAATTCAAAGCCTCCATCTTGTGGGTAGAAGATAGAAATGGTGTGTTCCTTTAAAACAGCGGTAACCTTCCATAAGATTAAAATGGTATCACAACCCAGAAGACACCAACCCACATTTTCATCATTGTAAATACTTAAAATCTCATATACCATAATAAAATTCTCTCAGGCTACCAGTAGATGGTACATTCAGTTCCCACTGGGGTTTAAAGGGTTAATATTTGTGCTTTTTAAAGTGGAGTTTGTTCTATAAGGTTGTATCATGAACAGAAGAAAATTTCATTTCTCTATAACCAAAATTGTGGTAAACAAATACTTTTCCTTCAAAGCTTAAACTTTTAAGTTGCCAGATGTTGGCATTAAAAACAGTTGAAAATGGCTGTCTTCTGGGTTGTTGCGCTGTGTAGTCTGGTCGATGTTTACCAACGTTTCGGAGGTCATACTGCCTCCATCATCAGGGCGATGAGTATGAAGATTTCTGTCTTCTGGGTTGTTGCACCATGTAGTCTTGTGAAAGTTTACTGATATTTCAGAGGTTCTTGCTGCCTCCACCATCAGGATAGAGGCAGCAAGGACATCTGAAATGTCAGTAAACTTCTACCAGACTACAAAGCGCAACAACCCAGAAGACAGCCATCTTCAGAATAACAGCCATGAAAACCTCAAATCCTACTTAAAAACCGTTCCACCTCCGATGGTTGTTTTATCTAGCTTTTGTTTTGCACTAGCCTACTTCAGCAAATGGTTTAACCAACATTACTTTTTTAACATGTATTACTTTACCAAAGAGTCTGTAAATTATCTCTCAAAATTTACTAGAATAACGAAATATATCATTCTTCATTCACATTTCAAACAGGATTGACATCTGCACGAAACATGTAGAATACTTACTTTATAAATGAAAATGAAAGCTATAAGAGTTGCGAAATTTTCTTCTGTGAACCGTGTGATGTAGCACACTAGGACACTTGCATCTATAGCAACCAAGATTAGGAGGATTAGTGCAATCCACATTCCAATCCAGAAACGAAATGACATGTAATCCCATTCCTTTGATCTGAAAGAAAATAAACAATAAGTGCTGTATTAAAAATATATTAAAATTGGCCGTCAATCACAATATAAGATAATTAAAAGATTAAAATATCATTTTTTTTCGTTCCTTATCGAGTACTCGATTTACATGTGGAACATTTACGACATGTTTCGGCTATCAATAGAGCCATCATCAGGTGTTATGTTATAAACTTTTTAACTGAATTACTGAATTTTACTGATTTTTTAATGATTTTTAGTGACACAACAACGGATGAAGATACAATATGAAGGATGAGAAAAATGATAAGAAAAATGAAAACTAAAAATCATTAAAAAATCAGTAAAATTCAGTAATTCAGTTAAAAAGTTTATAACATAACACCTGATGATGGCTCTATTGATAGCCGAAACATGTCGTAAATGTTCCACATGTAAATCGAGTACTCGATAAGGAACGAAAAAAAATGATATTTTAATCTTTTAATTATCTTATATTGTGATTGACGGCCAATTTTAATATATTTTTAATACTATTTAAATAAATCACAATATGACGCACCTACAATATCTTAATAAGTGCTGTGTTAGTACAAAATAAATATCATCTAGCTTGTGCTTGTTCACGTTCCAGAATTGTATATAAAACATGGAGGAAATATGTTATGTCAAGATATTAATGATATGCAAACTGGATAACAGTTGAGAGGGGAAGTTCATGGTCTAGATAAAAAAGTATTTTATATGTTTTATCTAGTTGAAAAGTATTTTTCAGGTTTTTGAGGTTCTCACAATGCTGAGTACAAAGATTGCTGGCTGCCTTCAGTTAAGAGCTGTGTAGTCTCGTAGAAGTTTACCAGTGTATCAGAGGTTCATTGCCCTGATGATGATGGCAGCAAGGACCTCTGAAATGTTGGTAAACTTCTATCAATGGCACTACAACACAGAAGACAGCTATTTTAATTAAAAATCTGTAATAATGACTGATCCTGATATTCAAACCAGGAGTCTTCTCAATCGACAACTAGTATATCCTGTATGTTAATTATGCTGTTAACTTGTCTACACTATAATGAATTTTAATGGTTCTGAAGTTGTGTGCTGCAGCATATTAGTGTACCACAAGCTTTTGCCAATGCACCACAAGACTTTGAACAGAAGCATGATTGTATAAAATTAAATATACAAATTAAAAATTATATAACTGTTAATACCGCATCATTATATATAACTGAGACCGACAGACAACGATGTTCTGCAAAACAAAGAAGTGGTAGTGTTTTGTATTTTATTACAGTACAGAAATCCACCTTCCCTTTGTGATGTAACATACCAATGAACAAAATAAGTCACAAATGTTTCAATTAAGAACCTTGGAAACAAAAAAATACACCTATTAGCAACGGTGGATAGAAATGGAAAATTTCACAAATCATTAATATCCTCAGGAGCTGATGGGCTGCTGAATTATTATGAACTTCAATGTGGCCTACTCTTTCTGTAAAGAAATACTCATTCCTGCATTAAACCTTCTTTCAGAATGACTAGAAATAAAATTTTGATTAATTACACGTGTGAATTGTTTCAATAATATTTATAAAATCTTGATAAGAGCCTAAAAGTTTTTGATTTTAAAAATGAAAAAATGACCATGGTATTCTTTATACACAGGCAAACACACAAAGTAAAATGGCTGGGGTTCACAATGAAGTCTTTGCTAAGCTAAGTAGGAAGCATTATACAAAATTTGGAAACCACTCCAAAGCTAAAGCTTTTTAAATTGATACATGTATAAAAATGTAATCATCTTTCTGTTTTACAATAATTTAAATTTAAAACAAATAAATTACATTACTTAAAAATAGGTGTGGCTCTTATAAATTTCAGGTCTGTATTCTAATACTATAACAGTTTTCAGTTGAATTGACGGCTGAAGCGTGCATCAATCATATGTACTGTGCCATGGTAGGAAGTAGTGGTGGTAGGTGGAGGGGCAAGATAGTGAGGAAACAGCATAGAGTGGTGCCAGATGTAGCATCGCGGAACATTGGATTCCAGTGAATGGTTACAACACTACGCAAAAAAACATTTAAGAATTGGCAACAATGCAGCGCGGCTGCCGATGCTTCTACTACGAGTTTTCTGAGCACACCGAGGTCTCCATGCTTACCAACAGACCTTCTCTGCGCTGATTGGTCACTCACAAAGAGCAGAACCCAACTCAGTCACCAATTCCGCTAAAAAATACTATTGTGTGCCAAAAAAAATGAATATCCCAAGTGTGCCGCAAAGCACCGAAATGCAAAGAACCGCTGACTCACACTATCAAACAATCAACAGAAAACAGAGAAAATTGTACTTTCTGCAATATGCAACCTGAAAATGGATCACACCCCAAAAATAAGCTTCAAGTGCAACTTTGAAACCCCTCTAAACTTACACAAATTATATCCACAAGACCACACTCCTCCCCCAATATTGTCAGGGTAATTAAATCAAGAAGAATAATATGGGCGGGGCATGTGGTGAGCATGAATGGGACAAGATGTGTGCACCAGGTATTGGTTGGAAAGCCTGAGGGGAAGAGACCTCTGGGGAGACCTAGACGTAGATGGGAGGATAATGTCAGACGGGATCTATGGGAGATAGGAGTTGAAGGAGACTGGATTTTGTTGGCCCAGGACAGGGTCCGGTGGAGGGCTTTGGTTAATTCGGTGATGAACCTTCGGGTTCCGTAAGCCATCTGGTTGGTTGGGTCCACTATTTGGGAAGCCTGAGGGGAAGAGACCGCTGGGGAGACCTAGACGTAGATGGGAGGATAATCTCAGGTGGGATCTATGGGAAGCAAGGATCTTTCTCTGCTGTCAGCTGTGTTATATGTGTCTGTAGTGTAACAACACAGCCATGCAAATGTGACAAATAAGACAATGGTCCAAAATAAAGAAACATTATGGTAGTGACATGAACATTGAGATTAACCTTTATCAGTCATGCGTTACAACTTATGCATATTCAGCTGGCCATGCACTGCAGTAGCATAATAATAAACTATTATTCACCCCACAGTTAAAGTAAAGGGATTTGAACAATCTATTTTCATAAAATTAAGGTTACACAAACTATCTGTGATCAGTATTATAATTTTTACGTCATTTAACAAAAACTATAGTGCGTGATTATCTTTACATCAGATTTATATATGACAATGTATAATAAACATGGCAAGCAATGAGGTATGTAAAATCACAGAATTCATTATAAAATGTGTATTCAAAGTGGAATAAAACTTACTACACCTGTTAGTGCAAAGTTATGAGCATACTCACTTGCAAAATTCATACATGATGGTCTCAAACACTAGAACTGGACCCGTGGATCCCAAGATGGTTAGTGGTTGCCCAGAGAAGAAACCATAGCCTATACCACACACAAAACCAGACACCAAGGACTCCATAGCAGCCATGTTATTTCCCGTCGCATGGCCTAAGAGACCGCCAAATGTAATTATGGGTGATAGGCAAGCGAAGTACAAGAAGATCCAAGAAGCTACACACTGCATGGCCAGGGCATCCTTAAAATCTGACCAGTACCTAAATAATGATTACAAAACAGCATGTAAACAGCTTCATAACAATTATTTCGAATATGTGAATGAGCAAATAAACAATGATCAAAATATCTTCAATTTAAACTTTATTGTAAACCGCAACAGCGTAGCTGAACCCGGGACACTTTCGATGATACTGAAAAATGTAAAACAATGCTATATCCTCAAACACCACAAAGGAGTAGGAAGGTCTTTCTTTCCCTGAATACACAACTTTTAGTACCAAAAGCATAAGAGACTGAGCGCGACTAGGAGCCAGGCTGGACAGCGGAAAACAAAAAATCCCTGCCCATTAAGAACCAGGCACTAGTTATTGGGCCTGTATCAAGCCCCTTTACTGAACATACTTTCCTGAGCTCAGGTAAGAAGATCTTACAAAATTAAACAACACTTAAAAAACAAATTAAACAAGTATTATGTAAGACTTGAGGTTCTCACAGCGGTGAGTATGAAGATATCCGTCTTCTGGGTTATTGCGCCCTGATGACGGAGGCAGTATGACCTCTGAAACGTTGGTTAACATCGACCAGACTACACAGCGCAATAACACAGAAGACAGATATCTTCAAACAAGTATTAACTAATTAACACACATCAAAGGCAGTTATTATTTGAGGAGAACAATTTTAAGTTCATTATGTCTGTCGAGCTCTCTCCACACATTAATCATTAGATGTGTTTCCCAAAACTGGATATTGATGGAATTTTGCAATGAGATTTGATCCTAATAAGATAGGTACTTAATTCAAAACTCTTAGACATTGTACGGACTCAGAGATTGATGCCAGCATTTCATGGAAACATACTGCATCCATCTTCCGCCCGGAAGATTGAGACAGCATACTTTTTTGAAACATTGTCATTTACTAACAAGTCTACAAAAACAAAATAATGGCATCATCATCATCCTCACTCTCAACCTCAAATCTAACACTAGCAATTCATACATCATACTGCCATCTGTCTAATATTTGTTGCCATGAAAATCACTGTAACACACATACCTTAAGATAAGTAAACTTTGACAGTATCAATCCATAATTTTAAATAATAACCCATAAATTTTACATATAATACAAAAATTACAAACATACCAATACAATGTACCCTCAGAATATTACAAATTTGCATTTGACAAATACTTTGTTTTAAGCAACTGCATAATGTTGCTAAACTATCAATTTGAACAATTATCACTGAAAATAAAAACTAACGAAAAGTTATCTCAAAATGCAGGGGAATCTTAAATTAATAATTAAACACTTGAGGTTCTATTTCAGTGCATAATTTCCATTACAGTACTATTTACTTCAAGATGTAAAATATAACCTTTTAAAATCTTCTATTAATCCCAATATTTGTTAAGTTTTAATATATGTACAGAAATGTGTTTCACATAAAATTTGTTACGCCCTCAGTGGTCTAGTGCTTGCCACTGGGCTCAAAGTTTGTGGGTTCAAACCCAGCTGGGGTCGATGGATTTTTAAGGATGATAAAAATCCATAGCATGACTTCGTTCAGAGGAGAATTAAAGCCAATGGTCCTATGTCATAGATTTATGGCATGTAAAAATACCTTGCCTTGAGCAACTGTCCAGAATGGTCCAAGGGCCCAATCCTTGATAGGAAATCATGATTATGATGTTATTACACAAAATTTCAGAATCCCACATTAAGAAGCATTAGAACCATACCTCATAAGTTTGTTTGGTCACCACATTGATACTACTAATGGCAACATATTAATGAGTACAAAAAGTAGATTGGCTTTCAATGATGTGACATTGCCACCTACTTTCATAAAAATCTGTATACTGGTTCAAAAATATTTTTAGGGGCAGTCATGCGAATATGATGATATAATAAAAATACCTGCCTTATAAGATAAGAAAAGTGTATTAATACAGTCATCCAACCTCACACCTGAACATGTCTCAAATTGCGTTGTATGATATGCAGGTAAATAGTATACAAACATACAACTGTCATACAAAACCTTCACAGAATAAAGAAATTTAATAGTAGGTAATCAACTTTAATCCACTCAAAGCAAGAAAAAATGTAGTCTGCAGGCAACTCTCGGTTTACGAACGAGCTCTGATCCAAGACGTTGTTCATTATATGTTTTTGTTCGTTACGTGTATCTTGCATTCCTGAGCTTTTACGATACATATCGTATACGTTACGATACTCGACCGGTTCAAACCATAATGACGAGCTATGTCCACCTGCTTCTGACCTCTTTCTGTCCTTTTTATGATGTCTAGCATAGTTTCTAAACTAATTCTGCATCTTTTATTACTACCAATATCAGCACCAGCACTACTATTTCGCTTTGGACCCATGATCGCTTAAATTTTTAAAAACATATTTTAAAGTCACCAAATGCAGAACTAAATTTGACCGCCTAAGATAACTTAGGCAAAGCAAGCGATGATCCTATTATATTATAATAGGCGGAATCACCGATTTCTTCCCCACGAGAAAACATTCTACACGGCGTGGCATGTAAACCAACGTTTGCTTACTGGCTAGATTAGTTTTATTAACCAAGAAGAGTTCAGTATAATTATCAAATAATAATTTTCTGATAATTATTGTAATAAATACATTTTTTAAAAGTTTATTTATTTAAATCTTCCAATTATGTTCACTGTACATTTGGCATTTCGTTTTATAAGGATCTCTACCTATTGGCGACTTTAAGAAATTTTGAATGGTGACGTTCGTGATAGAGAATGTTCGTAAATCAAATGTTCATAAACCGAGAGTCGCCTGTACTTCAAACAAACAACTTTTAAGAATTATAAACAAACACAATATAGTCTCTCTGAGAAATGACTGCTTACCAAGGTACTTTCCGCTTGATATCATTAATGAGACCGCCAAACAGTCTTCCTGATCTTTCCAGTCCTGACTCTTCCCTCAGCTTCTGTTCATCTTCCTCTTCATCAGGTTCATCCTTTTGTTTTTCAGGTGGTCTCTTTCTTTGATCCTGCACAAAATACACGTGGTTTACTTCACTGAGCAATTTAATAATAACTTTCACCATTTGTGGACAAAATTAATTTACAATTGTCACCTTTGTAACAATTAAATTCTTAACTCATAGGTATTTGACTTCACTGTTGGCATTTTGGAATGAGAAGGATCACCTGAAGAATAGAAAATATTGTGAAGAATTTCTGATAAAATCCCTCCTTCAAATGCTTCAGTCTGTAAGTTGAGGCTAGCAGGAACTATAAACTAATGATTATACAAAGTGATCCATTAGTGCATACTCAGTTTTAAACAAGAATTTCTGGGAATAACATATCCTTTTGAATGCTCTACTCAATATGGTAAGGGTATCATGAAATATACAATTATGTTATCTATTTCTTAACATAATTTCCAATATTACAGATTCCAATCATGTTAAATATGCCAGGTTTAACCTCAAAATTACTAATATTTCCCAGGTTTGTAACTGTTAACATATTCACATGCCCAGCTCCAAGATTCATCAACTGTCACTATCAAACCAAACACTGAACACAGATTCTGAACGCGCTATTTTTTTTACATTGTACAATCCCAGGACATACATAAAACAACAGCAATAATATGACAACAACGAAATGATGATACGAGTTGCATAATTTTGAGTTCTACCACGCAAAGCAAAATATTTGGTAATATTTTGTAATCCCATGCCAACGAGTATGAAGATGCCTTATCTTCTAGGATGTTACACAGTATACCCTGGCGCTGACTAACATTTCAGACAAGCATACTGCGTCTGTCATCATGATGATGACCCAGATAGTAAGATCCTCTAAAATATCAGTCATTATCTACTAGAATAAGTAGGGGAATTACGTAAATTTAAGTTATGTTTCAGAAAACAGGGTAAGTATTTTCAGATTCTATTTGTCTGTAAGATTAAAATATTATAATTAAAATACCTGAGAAGGGACTGCAGCTGGAGGCTCGATCCTTATGGAGGGGTCCCATTCTCCTGGAGGAAGCACTGTTACTGCATCCAGGAATTCATCTATTGCTGCCAGCAGATGATTACGGTTGCGAGCTTTGTACGCCACGTCGTGGAACACCTCATCTGACATAAGAGTAGCCATGGCACGTCCCACTTCATGAAAGTTTGCCAGTCCACCCTGGGAACAACATGTTGTAGAAGCCACATTAAACTATTCTTTTTAAGCAATAGAAGTAAAGAAAACAATATGGAACATGACATGTGAATCATCAGCATTTCCTAAATCACATGAGTCTTGGCCTTGTCAGTATTTGACGCGTTGCTTCGATATGAAAGTCAAATAATTATTAACTATCAGTAGAGCCCCTTTTGAAGAAAAGAATGGTGGTGGCACTTTGACGTTATGTCCAACAATTTTAATGTATTTTGACAATCTTGTTTATATTCTGAATAAAAGTTGCCACAAAATAAAAAAAAGAAGACTATCATATCAAGTCCCAAAAAAACATATGCTGAATGACAGAGGTATGTTTCAAATTCACAAACTTTTGAAAAGAATAACCTGTACAGTGACTTAATACTTAATATACTTACTGCTGGTCCCAATAAAATGAAGAGAAACCGAGTTGGAACAGGAACTTCTGTTAAATCTCCTAAGAAATTTGCATGATTCAGTCGAATAAATGCTGATAATGGTTTCTCTAGAAAATCAACTTCTCCAACCAAAATGTTGGATGCTTCAGCACCAGGTGGGATTTTTCTCATAAAATGAGTATTACCCTGAAATTAAGAAATATTTAATTATTGTAATAGGCATGCAAATTCATAGGTAGAGAAGCCACACAAAAATCTCTCTTACGTTCCCGTGGCACCTATACCAGGTTGCATAATGAGGAGCTTTGTAAGTTGCACAATTTTCCAAATATAATTAGACTGGTCAAGTCATGGAGGTTTAGACGGGCAGGGCATGTAGACCACATAGGAGAAAAGAGGAATGCATACAGGGTTTTGGTAGGCAAACCAGAAGGAAAGAGACCACTATGAAGACCTAAACATAGGTAGGAGGCTAATATTAAAATGACTCTTGGAAAAATAGGATGGGGTGGTATGGATTAGATTCATCTGGCTCAGGACAGGGACTATGTGAACATGTAATGAACCTTTGGATTCCATAAAATGTTGGAAATTTCTTGAGTGGCTGAGTGACTGTTGGCTTCCCAGGGAGGACTCGGCTCCATGGAGTAAGTAAGTAAAGCACTTACTTCATGCCACTGTTCTGGTCACATGAACAATTAACTACTGAGGTAAAGTCACAGAATGGTTCAGTGTAACAGTTTGTTGGTCAATGGGTTGATTCGCTTAACAATCATAATCAGATTAGAAAGTACCGTAATTTGACTCTTATCTACGAAAAAGCATTGCCAAAAACACATTTATAATGAATTACTGTTTAAATCTTTGTTCAAAAATGACTAATTATATTATTAGGAAAATTTATTATTCTTAAAACTGATTTAGTTTTAAGGAATATATAGAAAAGAATTTCTATCTTGGTGGGTTAATGATACTTGGCTTCATATTTATGATTTAAAACTTTTATAAACACAGACAAATGTCATTACTGAGAAGAGCGATGCAGTTTACTGGTATCTCCTTGCGGTTGTGCGCACCACAGATTTAACCAAACTTACAGTACCAGGCTCATTCCAGGGTAAGCAAATCCAAATTGCCTCAGTGTTAACATTAATAATGAGGAAAACCAGAGCAACATGTGCACGATAATTAGTCATGAAGTGCAAGAACCTAGATGTACGAAATGGCCCTCAGTATTAGTGAGAAGGCACCAATATACATTACTGCCCAATATCAAAACATTAAAAAGTGTTTTGAAAGATAAAAATGGACTTGTACTCATACAAATGGCCAAGAACTGCTGCCAACTGCCATCTTCCGTAACTTCTCAAAAAGCAAAATCCCTTAAAGGAAAAAATTTCATTCCACAACCCAAAAATTCATTAAACATTTATAGTTACTTGCAACATGATCATCAACCAACTTCCTCTTTTCTATCCTATCAGAAAATGGTTGTCAGAATTAAGACCACGCATAATAATTTTACACAGTCAGGAAATTCACATTTATGGGATTGATACGAAGACGGACTTCAAGAGAACACAAACATGTTTTCAATAATGACTTTAAAATAAATAGAATTTACTTTTGTAATCCACATTTACAGTTACTAAGTTTTTTGTGGGGTTCTGAAACAATGGCATCTCCTGCACGTTTCTAATGTCAGTGTTTTTTTTTTCTACTATTTTCTCTTAGTTACCTTAGGGTGGATTCCCTCGCCATTTAATTCTCCTAATGCTGAGCCACTACTTAAGTTGCGACTTAGAGATGCTGTACTGTGGCTCTGTTCCATTCCCTGGGTACTAGGCGTACTTGCTGACCCTAAAAACCAAAAATATAAACAGTCATAATCAAATTTTTCCAGGGGGGGGGGGGAGTTCTGGAAACACATGCTACGTAAGTGTGAAGAACCACATAAAAATTGGAAAAATATCATATTTAATATTAGAGGAATGTTGAAAATTTTCAAACGTGTTTTTTCCAGTTTTTGGAATCCACAAGAACTACCAGGATCCTATACAGCACACAGATTATCAGCAGATGTACAGAGATTAGAAGATTTCTCTTCAACTTTCAGAATAAAGAGGCAAAAATGTATTAACTCTCAAATTTTGAATAAATAATTTTGTTTATTCCTTCCACTGTTATGGACAGAAGGGTTCCACCATACACCATGGATTATGGAATTGTTCTGCCAAATATACTGAGCTACATAACATCAATTTTTGTTTCGAGAAGTCTGACACCAAAAACAAAAATGTAAGAAAGTAACTTGAACGCAAACTAACCCAATAAGGATCTACGATTTACAAATTAAAGAATAAAATGTTTTTAAAATAAAAACTATATATTAATTCAACATTCAAACAGAGTCTTACTGAAATACGGATGTACTTAATATGTAAATATGCTTGGAAAATGTTCATGATTTTACTATCCTGTCCACTGTCATCTATAAACATTTAACAGACTTTTCCCATTGTTTTAGTTTATTTTTTAAGCTGGACACCTTTTTGTTTCAAATATTCTGAAGTCAATTTATTAACTGCAAACTGATTTACAGCAGCTTTCAAAGGAACAATTTTCTCATTGTTAAGGTTATGATACATTGTGTAAAAACCATAAAAATACAAGGATAACAAAAATCATGCCAACGAAATGTTCATGGATATAGGTTAGAGAGTGTGACTGATTTCATCCATCTGAAAAGTCATATCTGTAAGATGTTTCTTCAAAAGTTATCGTGTCCTCCCTTTCACCTCCTTCCTCAAAAGAAAAACAAACAGTTTTGAAATTTACAACTGTGTATGATGTGACGTCTTGACGTATAGAAGGCATTTTCAATAGCAATGTAAAGATACAAATTCTCAAAACTAAATAAATCTTGCACTGACTGCAAGCGAAAAAGAATAAGGTAATGTAAATTTATATTTATGTAAAGTGAATGAGAAAGTGATGGTAACTCACTAGAGCATGGGAGAAGAATAGCAAGCATTTTGTCTCTACCATGCTTAGCCCCCAAAGCCTCATAGCATGCTTTACTACTGATGCTTAGCACATTCCAATTGTAAAATTAGTTTTATGAACTGCATGACGCATTAGTTATCTGTGTGCACGCACCTATCAAATTATTGTCTGAAACAAGATCCTAATTACCAACATATCATTTTCAGTGTTTGGGGCTGCTCCCAACAAAATGGAATTTTCCGATCACATACACAAATATTGTGGAAGGACTCTTTGTCACCACGGAAGAGTAAATCAAACATACAACCAGTTCTGTGCAAGAATGTGAACGCTAGTAGTCAAACTGACCGAGACATTCTGAAAAGGTGTTATTATTTAGTGTTCTGTCTGATGACAGGTCCATATGAACAGGATCCTTCCATCCTTTTCTCGGACTGGGACCTGTTCATATACGTTCTTGGCAGATGATCCAGAAGTGGTTTGCCATTGCCTTCTTCTGTGTGTGAATGGGGTAATTGTTGGGATGCCACGGAGGAAAACTCCGTGTTGCCTAGACCACGGCCTTGCCCAACACAAGTTATAAATTCGGGCACCGCCGGGAATCGAACCCGAGACCCCCAGGATTACAAGGCCAGAGCTCTAACCGCTAGACCACCGTGGCTGAAAAGGTGTTACATAATAAAAATTTAATGTTGTTCGTAACACACTGAGAGATCAATTGTGATCCTCTCATTTGCAAATGTGGATAAAGGAAGAAAGAAATCAAATACTACAACTTAAAAAACAAATTACACCTTACAGGCTTCACAGCCGTTACAGATCTGCCAATTAATAAAAATAGCACATGTGGAAATCAAATCCAAACCAACTGCACACTACCAACTGAGCTACGATGGTGAACTGAAGAAGTAATCCTTTTGTTGGACTTACAAAGCAACAGAACAGAAAATGGAAAACAAAACTTTGTATTACAAAGAAAAAGTATCAGAGGATAACAATCAACTGTATCCCATTGAAAGGGTTAAAGAAATATACTTAAATCTTTAACAAATGATACATCTCACATACAAGAAACTATTATCCTGCAAAGAAGTTAGCATTTATCAGCCATGCGCCATGGCTCACTGTACACTGGCTGTGTGTTGCAGTAGTATGTCACTACCATTATACTAGATTTAGAATAAAGCCAGCAGACCCACAGTACGGAGAATTAAATCCCCTACACCCACGTGATAAAGATCAAAGGTGAACTGTGGTACTCAAATGATCCTATATTCCAACTGAAAGATGTGTTTAATTATCAAAACAACCTTCCACTTGTTTAGCAAATTATACTATTTATAACTTTTTTAAAAATTAACAAGAATACAAATGTACATGCCTAAAGCATCCATTGTAATTATCATAACCTAAAAACAATGATTTCATGACTATCATTTTTCCAATTGAAAACCATATTGTGATTTATCATTTCCCTTTTTGTATAAAGAGCATAACAGAGAAGTCACACCTTTCTGTCTGTTGATATTAATGATGGGAGGAAATTGAAAAGTACAAAGGTGGAGAAGCTTGTAGTGGCATGACGTTCACTTAGTTTTATGAAAATCATTCAAAAGTTAGTATGAGGGTGCACAGATATATATAGATAGGTGGATAGATAGATAGATAGATAGACATGCATGCATGCGCACACATACATGCACACAAGCACATGTGCATACATAAATTCATACGCACAAACATGCACACACACATACATGACAACACCATAAGCCTCTTTCTCCCATGAAATAAGGAAATCTGGCTAAAAACTCCACACATTAAGCATTTCTGACAAACATTCAAAACATGTTGTATTCCCACATAGGGCTTGCGATTCCATTTATAAAAAATGTTTTACGTTTATGCTGTCAGTGTGAACAGATAGCAGTGTTACTGTGGAATAGGATAACGAGACAATGACAGCCATCCAGTCAATCAGCCAAAATCCAAGCAATAGCAATAAGCTGCTTTAGGTTACCAGCTCCAGGGACAGAAAGAAATCGGCCAAACTCTGTAGGCTTGGACAAGTTGGCGATGGTGGTCGTCGATTGAGCTGATGGGGACGATTCCTCCACTGCAGAGAGACAGGGACCTCAGTATGGAGCCAACACACACAAATCGTTCACTCTCCATACAAAAATTACACTATATATAACACTCCTTACGTACTGAAGTCACAAGAAGTAAATTTTTATACGAATCATTCCAAGACCAACAGTGGCTTAAAAGAAATTTAAAATTATTCATTGTCTGGACTTTTTTTCATCGTCCTCGTTTATAAAGAAGAACACCACGTTTCAGAAACTAGCTCTGTATCCGAAACATCACGGTTTTCTTCTTTTTAAACGGGGACGGTGGAAAAAAGTCCAGACAATGAATAATTTAAGTGTAATCCACCATCGTCAGAACCCTTCAGAGTTGAATTAAAAGAAATTATTTTTAAATATCATAAATGGACAGTGAAAGATAAACTTCCAAGCTATAATGTACAGTGTGGCACAGTATAAAATAGCCTGAAATACTTATTACATCAAGTTTTTTGCATTCTTCACATAAAGAGCATAACATGAATGCATGATGGGAGGTTGCATCTGTATGTCAAAATATACGTAGTTACATGTTTAACTAGTAACTGATTCCGGTATTTAATTCAGTTCTATTACAACGAAGAAGCAAGTTTATGTGATTCACTATTTATCATACATAATTCAAGACTTAGTATTATGCCATGTACATGACGATAGGATATAGCAATCAAAAGGTAAATAAATAAGATGATGGCAGTAAAGGAGTTCAACCTATTTCAGAGAGCTACCCTAAAAAGATTTTAAAAAGTGAGATTAAACTTTTAATTATAAGCATAAATAAAATGCAACTGTACGATTCCAAAAGTCTCATCACCAATAAACAAATTCTGAAGGCAATGAGGTATGTAAAATCACAAAGAACTGATATGAAAACATGTGTACTCAAATTGTACATTGCATGCTCATGCACACTTAAAGTTGTGGTTAATTTTTGAAAACCCGTCAAGTAAGGTCACGTGGTGTAATGTACAGTACGTGACATTTTCCTTGTAAATTTCGTCAACATAGGATAATAACAGATTCAGTGCTGGTGGAGCCAATCGTGAGACCCTGGGCAAAACCGATTAGCAAGGCCCCTAAAGAGCACCTACACGTTTTAAATTATTATAATTTTAATGATTTGAAAACTTCCTCACTAGAACAGACAACCAACTCCTTCCTTTTCTTCAGCCATAAACCCTAACACGGGTAATTATTGCATTAATGGCATGTCTGAATGGAGATTGTCTACCAAGGCCAGAAAGTTGTTATGCCATAATGATAATTTTAAAAAAAACAGTTTATACTTTTATAGTAACTTTAACAGCACTTCTCTGTAAACCTGTATATCCACAAGCACTGAACGTGATGGATCTACAGTCTGGTAAATTACTAATGAGAAAAGTTCAATTCTCACTCACCCTAAAAATATCTTTCTCTGCTTTATCTGGAACTGAATAAATAAATAAAAATGTTTGAATAGTCTGACCGAAGCTATGTAATTCTCTAGCGCAGTGTTCCACAAAAAAATTTTTTGCCTGCAGCCCACCCTACTTTGTCAAAGACACACGGTGGCACACCATAAAATGTTTCACAGCTTAGAAGTGACTGACATATATCTTCCTCGCCAGTTTCTTGGCCCCAACAATAATTACAATGTATTTAAATTTAAAGCATCAAACATGTTGAATAATAAGTCTAATACACAAAATATTAACATACAAACCCAAACACCACCACCAATAGTTAAAACACTGAGAAGTATGTCAGTGTTGAAGAATACTAATAAAAGCTACTAACAACTGCCAGTCACTCATAAACACTAAAGAAGAGTGATGACGTTACAAAACGACCATCAACGACAGCATTTTATGAAAGGCATTTGCTCTCCACAGGCTTTGATCACATTCCTTCTTCATTGTCAGTCTCAGATAAAAATGCACATACAAGGCTAGCTACAGAAACAATATAAGGAAGAATGGCAATTCCGATACATACAAGCGCGAGGCACACGTGGCCCCTACAGGCACAAGGCCCTTAGCCCACCCCTTCGGCACCACTGAATAAATGATCTCTTTAAAAATCCCCAAAGGTACACAGGAGTGTGAGATATGAAGGATAAGAGAAACTGGTAACTGGAAATGAGGCACCCTTCACAATTTACAGCACCGTGTCCAGGGCTAACCTCGCTGTATGTGGCATAACACCATCTTAATAAAACCACTCCATTATGACGGACAAGATTCGCCAGCATCTGTATTATATAAGTTGCTGGTGGGTCTTTTACCAAATTCATCACTTCTCTAACAAATTTAAAATGTTGTCCCTCGTAATATTCTTCAATACAAATGGGAATTTTTTTTATTAAAAACCCTTTACAGATACATGCAATGCATTTTTACAGCCACTAAATTCAACAACAGACATAAGGAACCTAATGACTCTAACAAGTAACAAAGCATGACATCCTATGCACTTGCTCTCATACAGATGCTGTCATTTTTCAGATTATTTAATACTGTGGCCACACTACATGGTGGAAAAAATTACACTGTTACACATAGAAGTGCAGTGAAATTATATTTTAAATTATATTACTGTGCAGATATTCTATACGAGGTTGCAAAATCTGTGAAGTCATTCAGAGTCAACACATTCAATTGGCTTTCAGGTGAGAACCGCAGCGGATGTTCGGGTATTAACCAACATTTCAGCGAGCACTGC
>NW_019060374.1:232477-249284 GCF_000696155.1 Zootermopsis nevadensis | reverse complement strand
AGTGGCCAAAATGATGGTTTGCACCAAACATCCAGCGCAGCTCTCAACCAAGAGCTGACATTAAACACTGAACTCCATCCATGAAAAATCTAAGGACAATCAAACAAGATTTCAAGACCAAGCTGAATAAATATCATGTCACTTCACTGCACAAACATGTAATAACAATTATATTATCATAATACTACAACAACCACGACAGGCTTAAAATATACATATAAATACATAATATAAAACAAGACTGTGAGGAATTAAGTTAGTTTAGTCCAATTTGCAAGCAGAAAAAGCTGTAGATGGTAGAAACACACCAATGAGCCAAAGGAAAGAAATAAGAATAGTAATCAGAATATATTAACCATCAATAAGAAAATGGTTCAAACCTTGTGCAATCTGACACATTGCAAACCCAGTTGTGAATCCCACCACATGAGGCATGAAGTCAGCTACGGGAAATCACACACTAGTATAAAAAACAGTGAAGCAAGTGACAAAGGTCTCTACATTCTTAAAATGGCAGACTCGCGCTTAAGTTACGCAAGAAGCGTAGCAGTTTTAACAACAAAAATACAATAGTTCAAAGCTGACTAACTACAAATAAACAGTTTTATTTATATGCGTCATATCTGCTTTCTAGGAAGCGAATTAATTCTGGTAACCCTGTAAATTAAACATCCTTAAATCCTAACCAAGAAATTATGTTAATGATTCAGTAATTAAGTAATGACAATTAAGTTATGATGATAATGACAGTAGCCTTGGTGGTAGTGGTGCTGACCACTTAGGCAATGTCCTACGTGAGCGATAAGAATCAAGCTGTGCGAGCTGCATAAGCAGCGTGGGGTGTCATATGACATAAGGGAATCGCTTGTTGTGTCCTACGTGAGAGACTGCAATAGAAACACACGGCCTTCCTGCGCATGCCCCTTCCGTGTACTGCACAGGCAGAGCTTTCTTGCGCATGCGCCTTACTGGTAAGCGCGGCGACCTGCGCGAAAATATCGAAATATTTGATCTTGGACTTCGGTCGCTTTCCTCTCCTGACTGATTCGCTGTAACCTAGGACAGCGCTACACAAACAGCCAATTTGATATTTCCGCTTCACCCACGCAACTCGCATTTAATCGCTCACGTAGGACACCGGGTTAGTGTCAGTTGTAATCATCATCATCACTATGACTGGTCACAGCTGTGGTGGTGATCAAGGTTATGGTTGTGATTATGGCAACAAAGATGACTGTGATAATTATGGCAGTGGTGGATACAATGAAGACAGATATTTTCTTATTATGTTTGCGGCTGTACTTCGCTGTTCAAGAACCGTGACTGGGTTCGACAGACCCTCTGCATGGGACGTCACACTGCAAAGTGAAGGAAGAGGAATTTCTAACATTCTAGCACAATACAGGGAACAGCAGCTACAAGTCCCAATATTCACTCTTGTACCTGGAACTGTAAGATAGGGGGCCTTGTTATTCTGCACATCAGAATGGGCTGTCTCAGAACTGGGACAGCTGGTGCTGCGACAAACTGAGTGCTGTTCCATTTGTGGACTCCTGTTACTGTCCTGCAATGCTGGACACACACAACCACAAGCGCCCTTTTCATGCACAATATTATCATTCGGTCACCTACACAGTGCTCTTTCTTCTATCGGTTGTTTGTGTTTAATGCAGTGCTTGCAGCCCTTACTATTTTTAACAATGCTTAGATGCATGAAACATGCAAAACTACTCAATCCCAAGCTCGAAATTTTGTATGTTTCTGTAGCACTAAAATTCACTTCCAGAGTAATAATAATTATTGAATTTGTAAATATAATTTTTATCGTTATATATTAACACGCTCACTGCCGGTGATACAAAGGACACTTTAACAGAGCAATATGTCCCACTACCAAAAATAAAATGGCACACAATACCTTTGATCAGTCATGGAAATATTGCAATTCTTTCCCAAAGTTTAGTCAAATTACACGAAAACCTTAAATTTAGAAAATGTAATATGTATAAATGTTTTACATGAGAGGTCAACTATAGCTTTCCACCTGTAATTACATCTACATACACTTAGCAGCTCAAGACAGTCCATTGCGTGGTGAAGTCAACAACAGACAACATGTATACAATTTAGCAAAAATATCTATTAGTTTTAAACAATTAAAGAGAACCACCTGAAGATGACTAATTAAAGTCAAGTAGTGGATCTTAATAAACACTGAAACTATAATCAAAATTGTTGTACAAAATGGACTGTCAACCTAATAATAATGTTTTATATAAACTTTAAATCTTTATTTTTCCAGTTACAAAATAATTTCACCTTTTCAATTAATTTATAGATTATTAAACTGTGAGAATAACAAAGCATTTGTTATATTGGTTTTTACATGCATTTGCGATGCATAGGTATTCTAGAGCAAGGACTCGGACTGGAATTCAATATTTCCAAGGTGTCTTAAATGCAGTCAGCACTTTTTTAAGATCTTTATTTTTTTATTTAGTGTTCTGTCTGACGACATGTCCATATGAACAGGATCCTTCCATCCTTTTCTCGGACTGGGACCTGTTCATATACGTTCTTGGCAGATGATCCAGAAGTGGTTTGCCATTGCCTTCTTCTGTGTGTGAATGCCACGGAGAAACCGGGGAAGCCCCCGGAGGAAAACTCTGTTGCCCAACACAAGTTATAAATTCGGGCACCGCCGGGAATCGAACCCAAGACTCCAGGATTACAAGGCCAGCGTTCTAACCGCTAGACCACCGTGGCTGACCATATATTATTATAACTGTTAATTCTGTATTTCTTTATAATGTGCCAATTATCTTGATTTGTTATCTAGAGCAAATATATATAACATTTGTTTCAATTAAGAGTAAGAAAAATATCAAGGCACAAAATACTGGTCTAGAAACATAGCAAAATTTGTAGGTCAAGTGTAAGTCTTCATTGTACATTTCTTGTATATCATGTAATATTGTAACTCTAAATGTACAAATCTTGCCCCTCAATCTGAACGATGTGCCTCAATCAACATTTTTAAAATTTATAATCTTAATAAACTGGGCCACACACTCCTCACATGGACTCCTTGTGACCTTACTGCCAAATATGAACAGCCATAAAGCTAAGAATACCTGGAAAATAGCAGCGACTCAGTCATGTGATAGATCTTCTGCCTTACTTTCTTCACAAGTCAGACTTCATATTGCAAAGCATTAATTTTACTAGAGGACGGAAATATTAATCCCATCATGACAATCATGTCATAGAGAAG
This sequence comes from Zootermopsis nevadensis, assembly GCF_000696155.1. Next base: position 246,010 of record NW_019060374.1, on the reverse strand, counting down.
CAATTACTACATCAGTAAGAGTACACAAAATGCCAAGGATAATGTTGAGAGTAAAATCAGTAGTAATTTAATTTAATTTTAATAACTTTATGTATCTAAGCGGGGTCCGCAGTGGCCGCACAGTCTGAGGCGTGGGCCTTCTGCCACTTGGTCGCTGGGACCGTGGGTTTGAATCCCACTCAAGCCATGGATGTTTTTCTGTGTTGTGCTGTCTTGTGTACGGGTAGAGGCCTTGCAAAGGCCGATCCCTAATCCAAGGAGTCCTACCGAATGTCTATAGATCGAGCCAACGAAAAGTTGGGGCCCGCAGTGCTCAGGCACTTGAAGAACGGGTCGTTCCCAGTATCCCCAGTATGTATCTAAGCATCTAATTATGGAAACAGAATGACCACAAAGAAATTCTGACAGCACTACGTACAAATCCAGTTCTCAGTCAAAAAATACCCACACCACAAGGAAACAATTAATGTGTAACGCACAACAGCAGTGACACTTACTTTTAGATGAGGAATGATTTCGTCCTATTTCTGCTAAAGATCGTATAATAGGTAGTCGAGACATATTAGATGTTGAAGTCTCCTTGCGACGTTCATGCTGATGCCGATGACGACGTAACAACGCTTCCCTTACCTGCAAGTCAATTATTTCAAAGTACCAAGTATACTTAAAGAATTGCAGATTAATTTCTCATATGAAACATTTTTATGTGCTAAACAAGCCCCCACCCAAATCCTTCTTTCTGAACAAATAAAACCATTTACCATTGCAGAGTTTCAAAGTCCCACAAAATCCAAACCTATGTCCACAGGGGGCAGCGACTTGTATCCTAAGATTGTTATGAACACCAAAATTATCATACCAGGCTCGATATTAACACAGACTACAAGATGTTTCCCATAAGAAAAAATATGTAACTTGAGGTTTCATAGCGAAAGGTGTGCGCCTGCTGAAAAAATGCCCACATTCATACAGTTCATTCTGTAGACAAGAGACCAGAGATTAGGTCTGAAGTGTTACTTCTCTCTGCATACTCGCCACACTTAGCACAAAGTACTTTTCACGGACAACAAAAGAGACATCAATAGAATATCACTTTTATCGGATGATGAACTGAAGATAGTGATACATGAATTGCTTTGAAACCAGTCAAAAGGAGTTTTTAAGGGCATACACTCATTGGTTCAGCACCGGAGAGAAAGAGCGTAGAACACAATAAGGACTTCTCTCAAAAATTCAAACATATGTATTGCTTATTGTGAGATTAAATACGTTTCCATCTCAATCACGTAATATATATCAAAATTGAAAACTTATTTAGTTTTTACAGTAGGCACACTAACAGATGATAAGAAAATTAAATCAATTATTTGCTCCTCGAAAGTAGAAGGAATAATCATTAAAGGAAGGGGCGCTAACCAAGATGAAATATTGGAAATGTAAAATAAATATGTCGTAATAATAGTCACTATGATAGCCCATAACCAAAATGATCGATAAGAACACCATTAATCGACATTTCTGCTGCTTCAAACAAAATTAACACAACTACGTTTGTCAGTACAAAATGCCTTGGTTGCATAAATGAACTTTAAAAACTTTTCTAATTGATTTTTTTCTTTTCTTTTCTTCTGTGTACTTTCCTAACATTCACCCTCAGACACAGAATCTTCAAACAAGAGTTTACTAATGTCTTCTGCAATAACCAATGGCTATCACTTAACAATATGATAACACGACCTACAGGTTGGTACAACTTAAAATGTTGTCGGTGGAACCACAGTTCCGGAGAATTTGACGTAAATACGTCTATACGGAGAGGAAGTTTATATATCGGCTTTATTCTAAATATTTCCTTTATACCTGCTTTACAATTGCGTAAAGTTTGATTAAGACTTTGCTTATTCAACTTGAATTAGTTACGCTTAAGATGGGTCTGTGGTAGATGAATGTAATGTAAAGTAATGTATTTTAATGTAATGTAATGTAAGGTAATGTATTTTCATGTAATGTAATGTAAGGTAATGTATTTTCATGTAATGTAATGTAAGGTAATGTATTTTCATGTAATGTAATGTAAGGTAATGTATTTTCATGTAATGTAATGTAAGGTAATGTATTTTCATGTAATGTAATGGAATGTATTTTAATGTAATGTAATGTAATGAAATGTTTTATAGGTAACAACAATGCCGAGTAAACAGATGACGTTTCCTAGGTAACAAAAATGCCGAGTAAATAGATGTTCCTTAGGTAACCAATATTGTCGATTTGTTGATAAACCATTGTTACACTTTTTCGTAACACTTTTTCGTTATACTTTTTCGTAACACTTTTTCGTAACACTTTTTGCCGAATGACACTGACCCTAAAATATAGACGTATTTACGTCAAAAAAAAAAAGCTGTATCTTGTGACATCACGTGGTAAAAATTATGTGCAATATCAGCAAAATCTTACACACATTGCCAATAGCTGACCCACCCAGGAAATATAATTGCCACATAAACAAGAGATCTGCAGGCCTGCAAAGTCTGAAATCGCTTATTGTGAGATCCACAAAGAAAAAGCTGCACAATGTTTTCAGTTTACCTTTTCTCTGCAATCAAAAGGCAGAGATTCTGCATTGACCATATTATCCAGCACAAGATCCGCAATTTGTTCAAGAGATGATGCATCCATGTCTAGCATGATAGTGCCATTCAGTAACATGCTGCGGAGTTCAAACAACGAATGAAGTGTGAGAGTTGCTACATGAGGTTTCGACCACCTGTTACCACCTTCTTCAACATCTTCTTCAAACTTTATCCACCTGTAAGAATAAAAAAGGAAATTCTTTACTTCAGCATTTAAAATGCATTTTTTTGTTATGCATCAGATTACACATTCAAAGCTTTAACCATGAATAAATTATTACTTTCCTACAAACAGAAAAAAATATTGTGGTTGTGGAGTAATGAAAACAATGAATGACGCCTGTTTTCCTCTGAAAGATTCCAGTTATGCATATAAAGAATACCAGGAATTGTAATAATAATGTAATTTGGTGGTCCATTTCTGAGCATAATTTCCTCCTCATATTATTCGAAAGCTCCCAGATATAACTTCAGTTTAACATTTTTAAGCCAGGGTAGCTCAGTCAATATAGTGACTGACTATAGACTGGATGACCAGGATTCTATCCTGGACAGGGGCAGAGGATTTTTTCTCTAGCCTGTGTCCAGACCAGCTCTGAGGCCCACCCAGCCTCCTGTCCAATGAATACAGGGATCCTTTAGCCAGGGTAAAGTGCATGACACTGACTCATCCCTATGTAGTGCCAATGTTAAGAATCAGTAGAAACTATACACTCTCTCCCCCCAAGCGAATTTATAACTTGTGTTGGGCAAGGCCGTGGTCTAGGCAACACGGAGTTTTCCTCCGTGGCATCCCAACAATTACTCCATTCACACACAGAAGAAGGCAATGGCAAACCACTTCTGGATCATCTGCCAAGAACGTATATGAACAGGTCCCAGTCCGAGAAAAGGATGGAAGGATCCTGTTCATATGGACCTGTCGTCAGACAGAACACTAAATAATAATAATAATAATAAAAAATCAAACGAAAAGCTGAATACATTTTAAGCAGGTGCTATTTTGTTATTTTTAACTCTTGCATAATTTCAGGGATCAGATATTTCACAAAATGTAAGGACTTGTTTTTATTCCAAACCTGCACTGCTACCTCACTGATATTATACACGATGCTCAAAAGCATGGCATTCATATCAAGTTCAATGTGTGCATGAACGCATTAAGTCTGGTTAAGTATGCAGGTTGAGACACAATTTAAACTTTATTGGTGTAATTTCCTGTAAAAAAAAAGAAAAAGAAAGAAACACGCTTCCTTCCTACAGCAACCAACACAAGCATACTTCAAGGTATGGCTTATCTTTTGATTCAATTACTTCAAACCACAGGCAAAACAAACACTTTATACTGTCTTCATTCCAAGTAGTGTGTTTACAATAGGTATGTCAATATTTACTTCACTAGGCAGGTGAGATGAAAATTCTTGCTGTGACACTTTTTTTAAAAAAAAAAAGTTATGAGGGTAGACACAGTGAATTACTAGACGGACTGTCACAGAACACCATTTGGATCCGACAACTCTTATTCAAGTGGATCCATGTCGCCACAAATATACTTTAATGAAATACACAGCATTAAATGCAAACAAGACATTCTGCAAAGAACGCCTACTTTCCTTTAGATGCCTCTATCAGTACGTCAGTACCAAAAGAAACTATAAATTAATGAATAAACAATTTATCAAACTATGTAAGACTTGAGGTTTTCACAGCGGTGAGTATGAAGATATCCGTCTTCTGAGTTATTGCGCTGTGTAGTCTGGTCGATGTTAACCAACTTTTCAGAGGTCATACTGCCTCCGTCATCAGGGCGATGAATACTCATCGCCCTGATGACGGAGGCAGTATGACCTCTGAAAAGTTGGTAAACATCGACCAGACTACACAGCGCAATAACTCAGAAGACGGAAATCTTCATACTAAGAATCGCCCTGATGATGGAGGCAGTATGGCCTCTGAAACGTTGGTTAACATCGACCAGACTACACAGCGCAATAACCCAGAAGACGGATATCTTCAATTTATCAAACTATTTCTGTGTACAATTTTCACTAATAATAAATCATACCATGTCTATGATTTCAAGAGAAATTGTTTTTTAAGCTGGTGGATCATAATAAAATCTGCAGAACCCGCGGGAATCCCTCACAGAACGCAAAGGTCCAAAAGAATTATTTATCTGTGACATATCACTGATACTACAACCAAATACCTGGCAGTTTCCTTCCACTCCATTTCATTTCCATCATGTACCAACTCTCCCATCTCGGCAAAGAGAGGATGAGGCTCGTGCATTCCGTCATCCACATCTTCCCCAAGTATGAACTGTACACGTTGGGCTGGTGGTGTGACTGCAACATTCAGAGAACCATGGCAACAAAGTTTTTTTTTATTTCACTTTGGAAAATAATACAAATTGTGGGTACGACTTTGACCACTGGTAAGCAACTGCAAATGGAATGTATTTAATTTCAAATACAAATCAACTTAAAATAATAAAAGTATTTACAGACATAAAATGACTTACGATGGATAAAATGAAAAATTTACGATATTACAGAACGAGGAACTTCATATATGTCAACAGTATTCTTACGCCATTGAAACCTAGGAAGTTACAATGGGGCGGATCTGTAGTTTGGATAATGGATACAAGAAATACAGTCAGTGTTTTGATAAGTTGGAAAGTAATAACTGAGAAAATCTAAAATATATCATCTCCCTAATTATATTATCACAAATACACTCAAAATGTAATTCAGTATATAGTATGGGACTAACAACCGTAGTCACATGGTCCTCATCTGATCAAACAGATTGTAGGTTTGAATCTGCTTGGGGTGTAGAAAAATGTCCACATTTTCTGTGTTTTCCTGTGACGACATAGGCATTCCAACAGGGCAAGTTCTATTCATGATTTACACAAAACGTTTAACATATGAAATAAATAAAAAATCTTTATGCCATGTACTATAAGAGATGGAGTGATTTGCATGTTCATCATGAATTATTGCCAGGTGTGTAAGACAGGAACATTCATGCCAGTACAGAGCGCCTTCATTTTATAGCAATAATATAAAATGATCACAAAGTCATGCAAACCCATTCCTGACCTGTTCTATTTGTCAGAAAATATATTACACTAAAATCAGAAAACAAAAACTAATGTTATATTGAGTTCTGAAAATGTCTACCACATTTACAATGATGGAGGAGCTGAAGGAATTTCACAAATGTAACTTTCGTGATATGTACAGTATTGCATATTTAAGAATTTTTCAAATGTATTTTCTGTTTTTTTTTTCATTTTGAATGTTTGTTTTGAGTTATTAATCCAACATGTACAATCTGATAAAATAATCACTTTTTATCATCCAACTTAACAGAATTTACTCTGACTGCAGTCTTTGAAATTAAAGAATGGGCTGGATTGTGTCAGTAATGTTTAACAAAAGTTTATGGTATCAAGAATTGACACTAGACATAGTCAACTGACCAAACTCACACTCCAGCTACTTCCACTCCCCCCCAGCCCAAAATGCTCCGATGCTCCCATCACTAAACTCTTGCGTTCCGGTCGACAGGCAGTTTCCTAACCTACGCCGTACCTCACATGAATGGGAGAATTTATACTTCTGTCTCAGACGCAGATTTACATGAATTATATGGATTCTCATTAGTGACAAACATTACACTCACAGTCCTTATTATAAATCACACACAATGCATGCTGTATTAAATTCCAATGTTGTTAAAATACATAAACCATACAGCATGAAGGAACATACAATACGGGAAAGTGCATCGATAAATTTATTTTTAAAGCCGCAGAGGTGCGAGAGAAGAGGTTGCTCTGGCGTTCAAAATCGGGTCGCCGCGGTATTTACCACTTTTGCAGAAGTGAAACTGTTTATCCTTCAACAAAAATTAACAAATAGAAACACAGTACATAGCATATAATATACTTTATGGAATAATGTACTGACCACGTTTGTACTAATCAATATTCAGTACCACGACAGATTTTTAGATTTTCTTCCAGAATGCAATGTCACGGGGTCAAATTACGTCTCACATTAATGAGCAATAATAAAAATAATAACTGTGTGCCCCATTCATCTATTTTAAGCTTCTGCAGGAATAAAAGAATTAAATATAAATTTGCAGGGAAAAAAGGCATTACTTATTCTAATAACTAACTAGATGGCTTACCGAACCCGAAGGTTCATCACCGAATTAACCAAAGCCCTCCACCGGACCCTGTCCTGGGCCAACAAAATCCAGTCTCCTTCAACTCCTATCTCCCATAGATCCCGCCTGACATTATCCTCCCATCTACGTCTAGGTCTCCCCAGCGGTCTCTTCCCCTCAAGCTTCCCAACCAATACCCGGTGCACACCTCTTGTCCCATCCATGCACGCTACATGTCCCGCCCATCTCATTCTTCTCGACTTAATCACCCTGACAATACTGGGGGAGGAGTACAGATTTTTAATGCAGTTTTCTCCACGCCCCATCGTCTTCCCTCTTAGGCCCTAATATCCTCCTCAACACCCGATTCTCAAACACCTGAATCTATGTTCCTCTCTTAGAGTGAGAGACCATGTTTCGCACCCATACAAAACAACAGGCAAGATTATTGTTTTGTGTACTTTAATTTTCAGGTTCTTAGAAATCAGACGGGAAGACAAAATATTTTGAACTGAGAAGTAGCAAGCATTTCCCGAATTTAATCTCTTATTCTAATACAACTAAAAATAAACGTAAAAGGTATCTCCTTTTCCCTCAAAACAAAATATATATTAATTGTACAGTAACATCAAACAACATTTTTTTTTTTGCTAGTTTTGAAGTGAAATGTAACCATTTGATTTCTCTCCGATCCCATCTACAGTTCACCAATGTCATAAATCTGTCATCAAATAAGCGTCTTAGTGTTACAGTTTCTGTTTATATAAAATTAACGTTTCAATTAGTACGTCGAAACCAAAATGATCATGATGAGCACAGGATTTCTCTTATCAGGGTGGTTTGTATGTAAGTTCATTTGGTCTGTGTTAACATTTGTATCCTTATCACAGCTGAAAGTAAGATACAAAATAATGAAAGCATGTAAGCAGCTGCAACGCAGAAGAATCACACAAACGATGCTTACATATTTCACCATCATCTGTTATGCCGCTCATACGTCGACGCCAGGGCACTAGAATTTGTCCTGGAAATCAAGATTGTCACAAAAATCCATTCAAATACTAGTGAAAGCACAACAAGCGAGTCGTTACAGGGGACAAATAATTACAGTACAGCATGACAAGAAAAATTAAGCACAAACTTACAACAAAACTTATTTCTCAATACCTTAGAAATATGGATGGGTACGAGAAGGCTTTGTCTGGAATTTAATCCTATCCACACCAACTGCTGTTCAATGAAAATGTCTTCTCTCATTTGTAAACAGCAACCATGGTAACTTAAACATTATTTAATATCGGTGAAATAACATGTCAATTAATGTGGGAGGGAGGGAGGGAGGATTTCTTTCAAATGGTATGCGGGCAGTAACCACCTTTCAAAAACGCTCTCTATGAAAATTTTCTACCTGATCCTGTTTCGAGTTATATAAATTCTCGTTGTTTACAAAGTCCACCTGCCAGAGAGTCCGATCTAATATTCTTCTTCTTATATTTGTAAAAATACTGTTACTGCCTGATACTTTACTGGTCTGGGTCACCACGCACGTTGCGGTGATATTTTCTCTGTGCTGTATGTTCCTGTATATGTCGCTGAAAACATCTGAGCCAAGTAAAATTATTCTACACTTTACGTGAATTCGTTACCATTAAACAGCAAAAAATTTCCCACAGCAATAACCTTCATTATTTAAAAGCTTTGAAACTGAACTGTTTGGTGTAGAAGTAACGCTACATTTGTATTGGCGGGGGATCTATCGGGCTCAGGGTCACACCAGCCATTTCGACTGAAAAATTCTGTGCTTTTATCGATATCCTCCAGTTAAATTCCAAGGATACTACATTCAAACAGGTAAAAAGCCACCTCCTATCAAATCAGTACGTATTCTGCCTAAAGCATCGATATTTATTTGAGAGCTTTGTTTTTACTTTTGGTCGATCACATTTTAAAACGCACGAAACTAATTTCATTTCTTGTTCTGTGTGTTTCTCACATCCTGATGGAAGAACACAGGAGGACTCTGTCGTACAGAGCCCATTAGTTCGCTATCTGAAAGAGTCTGGGTTCTGCACTGCGTTGGCCCCTCGATCAGAAAAGCTGCTTCGACATTCAACGCCTAGAAAGCGCTTTCCAGAAATGAGCCAACTGAGGGAAAACTGCGAAAACACTCAGCATTCCTTCAAATTTTACTTAACGATGCTGAATCAACTCAAGTCATTCAATTTTGAATGAGGCTGACTGAATACGGTGTGGAATGGAGAAAACCAAAACAAAGAGGAACTTTGTAATTAAACTCGCTGTCTGTTTCTGTGTTACAGTTGCAAAATGAATGACACTTAAGCGAATTGTGGAAACATGAAATTAATACAGAGTTTTGTTAGTAAACAGGCCTGGAGCAAAAGAATATTAAAATCGAAGATTTCTGTCTTCTTACTCACCGTTGTGAAAACCTCAAGTCTTACAATATTAAAATCATTTCACAAGAATTCAGAAAATTGATCATATGAACTAGATGGAACTGGTTCGAAGACCTTTTGATGGCTTTTCTGACGACGGAGATGAACATGCATACTGGTCCATACTACTAGGATTTACTGATGTTGTTTTGTTCGTTTTGGCTGAATAATTAATTTCGTGTTCAAGTGATCTTTACTCTTATAAGTTCTGACGTTTTGAGTGGTTTATACACGGCCACAAAATGCATGCATTTGGCCCACTGATTCGTCTGATGCCCGCTTTGATTCTCAAACGAGGTACATCTAACACTACTACAAAATCGTAACCTCCATTTCGATAGCGGGATGTATAAAGTTCAAAGTTCAAGCAACATGGCCGTGAGCGTGCAATTTCAGTCCGCAATTGAGTCGCCTTTATTGACAGCCGAGTTCAAACGTTACAAACATCTGCTCCATATGGCATTAGCGGCGCTTGGAATTTCACCAGAGAAATCACAAATTCTTTTGCATCCTTATTAAAATAAACTGTGCTGTTATAAGAAGCCATTTATTAAGATTTATTTATCTGCTGTTTATTTAACGACGATATCAGTAGCGTCAGTTATTTATTACGACAATCCTACGTACATATACACGAAAACTTTAAGTCCTTGTTGTTACGTATTTCTCAATGCAGGTCGTTTTTTAAATATTAAAAATGTTCGTCTCTCGTTTGTGAAATCAGCGAACGGGTCACATTGGGAACACCGGCGACTAGTAGACGAGTTGCAGCGCGCACCTCTGATATAAATAGGAAACAGGCTGTGGGAAAGACTGGATTTATCCAGATCAGAACTTAGCCCAGCGAAAGAAATAATCATAATATCAGAGAGTAATTAAACATTTGTTCTGCGCGCATGGCCGTTGGTAGCAGTTCATTCAAAGATACGTCGTTAATTAAACGAATGCTTATTCATTTTAAACCCTACACCAGCAGATATGAGAGGAAATTACTATAAAATGATGTGCGGACATGAACAAACGCCTTCCCCAGCATCGACTGAAGTTTAAAAAAAACCGTAACCACATTTTTTTTTAAATCCGCCACTTGTCAGTAGCGTTCGACCTGATATAAACTAACGTATATGTTACTCGTGGATGCCATTAGAAGTGAATCAGAAACAGTTTGCCTCATATCATGCAGTCCCTTTCTGTAAGAATGACAACTGACACTCGTGCAAACAAAATGAGAATACACTTTACAATTTGTGGCTAATGCCACAAATTGTACAAAAAAGTTGCCAGTGGAACGACGGTTCCGGAGAATTTGACGTAAATACGTCTATACGGAAAGGAAGTTTATATATTGGCTTTATTCTAAATATTTCCTTTATACATGCTTTACAATTGAGTAAAGTTTGATTAAGACTTTGCTTATTTAACTTGAATTAGTTACGCTTAAGATGGGTCTGTGGTAGCTGAATGTAATGTAAAGTAATGTAATGTAACGTTTCCTAGGTAACAACAATGCTGAGTAAACAAATGATGTTTCCTAGGTAACATAACAATGCATGCAAGCTGACCATTGTTGTCAGTCCATATTTACAAATTGTAGATATTTCCTAGGTAACCATCTTACACATTTTCCTGTCACTTTTTCGTTACACTTTTTTGCGGAATGACACTGACCCTTCCATATAGGCGTATTTACGTCAAAAATTAATGTAAAGTAATGTATTTTAATGTAAGATAATGTAATGTAAAGTAATGTATTTTAATGTAATGTAATGTAAGGTAATGTAATGTAACGTAATGGAATGTAATGTAACGTAATGGAATGGAATGTAACGTAATGGAATGTAATGTAACGTAATGGAATTGAATGTAACGTAATGGAATGTAATGTAACGTTTCCTAGGTACACTTGTTACACATTTTCCTGTCCCTTTTTCGTTACACTTTTTTGCGGAATGACACTGACCCTTCCATATAGACGTATTTACGTCAAAAATATGTTCACAATAAATTATTATTATATATTCTTAACCTATTTCAAAGGGAATAATAGCAAATCTACAAAGAACCAAATTAGTGGGAACAAATCAGTGACGAACAGGAAAAATGCATAAACAAACAGAGCGAGAAGCTGTACATACACGACACATGGAACAGACGAGTGGGAAGCCGGTTTTCTTACATGCGTATAAAATGGGCCATATGCATCGCACTTCAAAACATGCGACGACGTTTCGGTAACTAGATCAACTACGAGTCTCCACAGAGTGCCCCATGAGACATACAGCTGTTTCATTACAGTGACACAGAAAGACTGCGTGCATGTGAACTCACTTGGTCGGTCGTCGTCTTCAGTGCTGGACGCATTTGGATCCTTACTGATCCCGTTCTTGTGGTGATGTTTGTGTCGTCGATGGTGAGGCCGCCTCTTATTTCCGGGCAGATGTACCCCCACGTAAACCGTGTGAGCGCGGTGACCTGAGGACAAAGCCCACTGCTACATATGTATCACACACACAAACACAACGCTACACTCGGCAGCTTACAGATTATTCGACTATCCTTGAAAATCAGATTCCAATACTGATTTACGAACGCGTCTGATGATGAGAAATTAATAATTAGTCTTTACAGATTGACAACGCAAAAATATGTAGGAGGTACAAGTTCGTCGCGAGGTACACCTTATGAGTCCGATCCTCATCTGTCTGTCTCTGCTGAGTGTCCCCTGTGAGCTAGGCCAGCGTTTCTCAACCTATGGTACGCGAGCCAATGTTGAGTGGTACGCGAAGTAAGAAAATCAATCAAGTCTCAAATTAACTGAATTGGAACCTGACACACGAAAGCACAACCTTCGAAATGAAGCCTAAATTGGTCTGTTATGTATCCAAAAATAGACTTTTCGTGCAATGTGAAATGGTCATATATGTACGTACACTTTAATTTCCACAATTACGTATTTGAGTAGTTATTAAACTATTCACTACTGGGGTCTTTCAGTATATTTTATGTAGAGTTTCTTTCGGTAAATGCAGTTAAAGAGAGAAACTATTTCTCGTTTAAGTACTTACAAATGTGGTGACCGCGAAACGTTGGTTACGCCACTGGGGGGCAGGCATCAAGTTTTCCCTCAACGCATTTGGTTATTGGTACATTTAATGTGTCAAATTATAATCAGTGGTACTTCAGCGAAAAAGGTTGAGAACCCCTGATCTAGGCAACCCGCATGATCTGAGTCAAATATTGTAAGATGCGGTTGCAACACTAGAAACCGAGGTCACTGTTAGCCGACGGTGACTTCCGCTTACATTTTGGTCTATAGAATGCTGGCCTTGTAATCCTGGGGTCTCGTGTTCGATTCCCGGCGGTGCCCGAATTTATATCTTGTGTTGGGCAAGGCCGTGGTCTAGGTAACACGGAGTTTTCCTCCGTGGCATCCCAACAATTACTCCATTCACACCCAGAAGAAGGCAATGGCAAACCACTTCTGGATCATCTGCCAAGAACGTATATGAACAGGTCCCAGTCCGAGAAAAGGATGGAAGGATCCTGTTCATATGGACCTGTCGCCAGACAGAACACTAATAATAAATAATAATAATAATAATAATAACCACTGTTGCTTAACGATTACCTCTGGTGACGTATGTGATGTGGCGTTAAGAACAGCTTTGGAGTGTTAATGTACTCCAGAGAGTACGTCTTTCCAATCCCGTTAATTACGAAATTTCTATTTGAGCTTCGTGTAAAACAAGCTCTGTACTGGACCGATACAGATCAAAATCATTACACTAGCCCGGCAACAGCATCAACCAAAAGATATTTGTCTTCTATTATCACAATTAAAAAGTTGGGATTAAAATATTTCGGTTGGAGACTGGTTCCGGGTTCAGTGGAATGGACCCATCGGCTCGCTGCCCGCGTGGGCGGGGAAAATCAATACACATCTCGGGAAGTGCATCGCATTAATTCCAGAAATTCTCAAACGTAGAGCAGGTGCTTCGACCAAGCGTATTCACATCCTCGCCACTGCTCACAAAACTGAATCAGAAGTTCAGTAGCAGCGATGCTGTATTGTTTTAAACACGCTCCATCTACCTTCATTATACGCGCCTCAAACTAACACTGTTGAATCACAACACGAACATTGCAAAAAAAAAGTTGTCAGTGGAACCAAGGTTCCGGAGAATTTGACGTAAATACGTCTATACGGAAAGGAAGTTTATATATTGGCTTTATTCTAAATATTTCCTTTATACATG
>NW_019060374.1:217429-232437 GCF_000696155.1 Zootermopsis nevadensis | reverse complement strand
CTTTTTCGTTTCCCTTTTTCGTTCCACTTTTTCGTTTCCCTTTTTCGTTCCACTTTTTCGTTTCCCTTTTTCGTTCCACTTTTTCGTTTCCCTTTTTCGTTCCACTTTTTCGTTTCCCTTTTTCGTTCCACTTTTTTTCCGAATGACCCTTCCTTATAGACGTATTTACGTCAAAAAACAAGACCTCTCTGACTTACTTCTTAACTTTGTTACGTGTACCTTTACTTGTAGCAACTGTCGGAAACATTTTACCCAGGACTCAGAAAAGTTACGTAAGATATAACAGGTCGGTAAATGCAACCGTGAGATAGCCTTTCGTGTTTGTTCACAACATCGCAGGAGCCATCCTGTGGAGAGCCCCAGGGGTCAGTAATAGCGTCAACGCCACAGAAGTGGAACGACTGGGAAGTCGAACCGCGGGATTACTCCAAGCGGACACGACAGATTCCAGTCACGTACCGGAGATTTGGTAATGCGGGTCTTTACCGAGATCCGATCCATTCATTCATGAACATTTCAATGCAACCCAATTACTTAACTCTCTGAAACTGAATTCCTTTAACTGATATTTTAGAATTTCGTCTGTTCATCACAGCAAACACAACACTTCTCATTACAAAGATCAGATGGAAAATCCTGTTTATGGAAATAATCCCAGTTTGTTCTGAGAATCATACGAAACCCATAAACGCACTGTGGAAAAATGCAAAATTACTTATCATTAAATCACGTGGTACATATCGTTACCACTGGGCTTCAAAGGGTTAATCACGAGATGTCCTTTAAAATGTTGTTGTTGTTGTTGTTATTTCTGGAACTGTTTCGTCTCCTATTGTAGTCCTCTCTGGAGTTCCACAGGGATCTCTTTTGGGTACTCTGCTTTTAACTTATTCATTGATGACATATGCAATGTAATTTTTCATTCCAGATGCATTTCTTTCGCTGATGAAATCAAAATCTTTCGTGCCATTAAATCTCTTAACGACTGCAATCAACTTCAAACTAACACTGATTCTGTACAAGGTTGGTGCACTGCTAACTTCATGAATCTCAATATTAGTAAAACTACAGTAATTTCCTTCTCCAGGAAAACCACTACTTTGATCTTTGATTACAAACTTTTTCAGTCCTCCATAACACGTGCCGACACTATTAAAGACCTGGGAATATTTATCGACTCTAAGCTCTCCGACCATTACCACTAACCATGGTTTTAGCTGGCCTTGTAATCCTGGGGTCTCGGGTTCGATTCCCGGCGGTGCCCGAATTTATAACTTGTGTTGGGCAAGGCCGTGGTCTAGGCAACACGGAGTTTTCCTCCGTGGCATCCCAACAATTACTCCATTCACACACAGAAGAAGGCAATGGCAAACCACTTCTGGATCATCTGCCAAGAACGTATATGAACAGGTCCCAGTCCGAGAAAAGGATGGAAGGATCCTGTTCATATGGACCTGTCCTCAGACAGAACACTAAATAATAATAAGATGAGGTTTAATTTCTATTATTGAATCTCTCCAAAAGTTCATCTTCGTCACGTCGTACAGGTGTTAAATTCTGATAAAATTAACAAGTTAGTTTCTGCGTTCTCTTGCCTATTTTTCATTGCACGTGGCGACACAATATTACAAAAAAGTACGCGAGCCGCATAAAACAGAGGTCAGCATGCCACATGTGACCCGCGGCCGGCGCCTTAAGGTACCCACAGAGCAGTGTCTGTCGCCGCATTACTCTCGCAGGACACCAGAAAAAACACACATACTAAAGGAACCACGGGGGTGCAGACCACGCCCTTAAACCCAGTGACAGAACCAGGGGGTGGCGGATGGCCTGGAGGCCCCCACCCTAAAGCCAGAGGCGGGGTGGATTGGTGTAAACCCTTTAAAGATAAGAGCCGGCTTTAACAACCAAATACTATACATTTTATATTAACGGATTTCGTTTGGTCCTAATAAAGAGGGTATTTCATTAACAACATTGACCAGAGTTGTGTTTCCTTTTAGGTCCGTGAGGTACGAGCTAATTCTTAACTATTATTAAATGATATTCTGCTTCAGAAAGGTTCAAAAATCACGAAAGTAGGATTGGTTGAGGTTTATCAGAGATTTCATTAGAATGCCTTGACAGAAAATGTCTTAAAATAAAATCCATGTGAGGATATGATGGCGCATCGGATATAAGTGGCAAGCTTAACGGCGCACAAGTGCGCAGTAGGTTAACGCAAAAGCGTCCAGTAGCAGTTCACGTCTACTGAGCTGCTCCTTGTTTGAATTAAGCCATCATGCTTCTCTTCATATTACAAGGACGTACAAGAGAATTACTTTCGGCGTAAAAGTAAAATTTCATATCATGAAGTAAACATAAACAAACTGTCGTTAAAACAAGGCCTCCAGATTTTCGAGAAAATAGAACTTGTTTAGGTTTTTTTTTTAATCACAGCCATTCCGTCACTTCGTACAATATTTTATATTATCTTACTGGGGGATACAGGGGAACGACCCTTTCTCCAAGTTCCTGAGCACTGCGGGTCCCAACTTTTCATTGGTTTGACCTATAGACATTGGGTAGGACTCCTTGGATGAGGGATCGGCCCGTCGCAAGGCCTCTACCTGTACACAGGACAGCACAACACAACATCCATGGCTTGAGTGGGATTCGAACCCACGGTCCCAGTGCCCAAATATTATATTCTGCGATTTCACTCAGCTGACGATAATCTGTAAACCAACAAACTCCTAAAATTGAGATAAAGTGTTATGTGACAGCCCGTAAAGACGCGTGGTGATTGTGCAATGACCCCATTCCGTGACTTAAATTTGGAAGAACTACATTTTAAAAACGGGCCTTGGTTCGTGGTTAACATTTAGGGCGTCTCTCGCCACGATGCAAATCAAAACTTGTTAAGTACGACTCAAGGCCGATTACGTTACCAACATAAATTGTTGTTAAACACAATTTTTAAACGAGTGTTATGCAACTTATCACTCTGTTTAATTTTATTCCAGCCCCAAAAACTAGAATACGATTCCTAGTTATTATGTTGGGGTCACTGGGACCGTGGGTTCGAATCCCACTCAAGCCATGGATGTTGTGTTGTGCTGTCCTGTGTACAGGTAGAGGCCTTGCGACGGGCCGATCCCTCATCCAAGGAGTCCTACCGAATGTCTATAGATCGAGTTGGGACCCGCAGTGCTCAGGCACTTGAAGAACGGGTCGTTCCCAGTATCCCAGTTATTATGTTAAGCCATAATTATAGCAACTACTTATCTGCTCTCCAGTAATGACGAAGACAGCCAATATCAAATCTTGCTACTGAACACTGTCATGCCACTTACATCCATTTAAAGTACAAGCTTCACATATAAATTCTCAGTTTCAGTTACGAGTTTTATAAACATCCATCAGTTCTTGCCTATTATTTAAAAAAAACTCACAAACAGCTGAGAAAGGCAAAGAAGTTTCAAACATTCACTTTCTCGAACACCAAAAAACGGTCAATGGAATTCCCTCTTTTTTGGTTCACGGTGATTTATGCGATGGTTTTTCAACACCACCATCAAAATTACAGCTACTTCCGAGTTTCAAATATAAGTTTATTGCCATGCTTCAACTAATCACTAAAATATACTCAATTACGAATGTGAAACAACTATTTGATTTCTTAATTTGCATATTTAATTTTTATATAATCATTCTTCTATTCAACACGTTGCAAAGTTGGCAAAAAAAGCTCGCGGCACACCGTTTGAGAACCACTGCTCTAATGGGCACGACCAACCTTAATTGTTTAGCTTGCATTCCGCCGATATACCGAAGATATTTTAATTTTCTGCTATCATTGTTTCAATATATTTGAGGACAAGGTGAACTTTATATCCGAGTTAAGCGAATCGCTCATACGAAGTACGATTTGAGATTTTCATTGCGGTGTGTCCGAAGACGGCTGTATATTCTGGGTTGTAGCGTCATGTAGTCCGGTAGAAGTTGACCAACGTTTCGCAGATGGAGGCAGTAAGGACCTCTGAAACGTTGGTAGAGTCCTGCTACAACCCAGAAGACAGCCGTCTCTGTTCATATCAGGTTTAATTAAGGCTTTGACCGGGATGTTCTTTTGTTAAATCTTATGTGGTACCGCCTGATTCGACTTCTAATGGTTAAGTGAAGTGTTTTCTTCGCGGTACGGACTGAATTCATAAATAATATTCAGACGATCTTCGGCTTCAAAGGGTTAATGGGCCAACTTTCTCACCAGTTATTCGGGACACCGGACAGGCATGATGACATCAAAAGTAGGTCTCTTCTTACGAAATATTTAAATAATAATACAATGGCTCTCACACTGCACTGTCTAATTAGCAATCATATGAGAGGAGCGATTTCCACAGCTAGAACGTGCAACAGATCGTTGGAATCAAACAATGAATCTGAAAACACCAACGGAATTTAAATGTTGCTAAGGGCGGAGGCGAGTTCTCCAAACGCGTTTCTTGTGAATTTGAATCTTCAATGGTCTTCATGTTTATTTACCGTTTACGCAAATAAGTTATTGTCTTTCTTTCGACTTATTCATATTGTATTAGGGGTTGACGGCCCACACATACGCAATATTACCAATTTTTCTGCTACAAAAACAATAAAAAAAAACACAGGAATGCAATCACGTCGTGTCTCCTGAAAGCAAGCTTCTTCCACAGAGCGCCCAGGAGGTAAATTCTTGTAATGGACATTCCATGTTTCTGACGGTTTACGTGATGATTTTAGTCATCAACAGCAAAGGAAATGTAACTGGCGTACTTAGCCTGATTTAAAAAAAAAATCATCAATGATTATTATGTTGTTATACAGAATGTGGTAATGTTCGTTCATCATCTCTAAAGACACGCTAGTCGGTCATAGTTCATTCAAATGCATTCGAAATATGTAATTTGAAAGACTAGTGTTTGCTATTGCTTTGTAAAAATAGCATTCGTAAGATGTCGCCCATTAAAAGTAATACAGTGATTCACTAGACGTTCCATTACGGGCAGTAACTTGGCCGGTGGGTGATATGACATTATAATTTCTTCAGAAATTCTCTGTTTGAGATTATTTATGTCTGCCAGACGTCTGACACGACATAACTGCAATCGTGAAGGGATTTCATCCCAGAAACTGCACGTCCAACCCTGATTTATAATTTTATAACTGTTACGTCGTGTCAAAGTTCAAAATATTTTTGTTCACTTATACGATATTTAATACAACAGTCAATAAAAACGTTCCAAATATTACTAAAATGTGATGGCCACCGAGGAATTAATTAAACCAAAGCGAAATAAACTCTACGAGACCCAGTCAGCGACAAGAAAATAATATTAAAATTTAACTTAATAAGTTGTGAGAAAGTGAACTAGACTGAACTCCAGTAGCTGTATTTTGTGTAAATGGTAATTCGCCCTTCGGGTTCCTCAAAAGTAGGCAATATTTCTGACAGATAAATACAATATATTCGCATACATGAATAAAAATTGCTACACTTGTTTTTAAACAGTTTCTCGAATAAAATTTTGCTCCGAAACTGACATATTGCAGTATATGAAGTCAATACATGTAGTTATTATTTATCTACAAACGGGTTTCAGCCTGCTTTCCTTGACTTAAAAGCGAATGCAGGCTTATAATATCAGTGTACATACCATTGCGTGTGTGCAACCGGAATAACTCCTGAATCAGATAAAGGACCGTTATAAAACGCTGTACGAACATTTTACCAACGAAAGCTGTTCTACTTTTTTAAATATCCCTACCGTAAAATTCAAATCAATTCTTTATTATCAGTGTGTTTCTCCAATACCAAAAATAGACGATTACAGTTACTGCTGAGTAGCAGAATGCCTTGAAAAATACGTAACTTTTGTTGAGATCATAAATTTTCAGTGTAAGGCAACATGGTGGCCACTGCTTCATATCGATTATAAACCACTGCAACAAGCCAGAATGAAAATGGATCATAAACGTACCCACAGTGCTGTAAGAACAATATATTATATTAACAATTAATAAAATGTTCAAGACGCGATATTTTTGAGTTACCAGCATCTCTCGATTTTAATGCAGTGGGAATTTATACAAGGTGTGCCAGAAACACCTGACGGTTTTTGAAATGTAATTACCATATTTCCCGCTACGCTGCTCTTGAGATGTTAACATTCGTAATGTAGAGTGCTCTTTGGAGTTTAGTTGAGATGGACCAACGCCCTCTGCAAAGCGCGAAAGTGCAATTTCTTCTGGTGGCATTATCGGTCCCTATTTCTATGAGGAATACATTCCTGCGAAAAGAGCACGGATTTCTATGGCAGTTCTCAGGGAGATGTTTCCAGGCAGACTCAATTGTCGTTTAGGGAACACAAACTGGTCCGCTGGTTCGCCTGATATTTCTGGCACCAGATTTCTTTCTTTGGGGCTACGTCAAAAGCAAGACACGCCCTGCCGATATTGATGACTTGAAACAGCTAATTCGGGAGTGCATTCAAGGAATCCTTAGTCAAATGCTACTACGAGTTATGGCTTCCATGCCGTCTCGACTGCAGGAGTGTGTTGAACAACAAGGAAATCACCTGCAAGGTGTCTTACCCAAACAGTAATTCTTAAAACTAATTCTCGATTGAATTGAATCTGCCTATGTTAATAAATTTTTCAATTTAGCTTTGAAAATATATTTCATTTCAAAAATCGTCAGGTGTTTCTGACGCATCCTGTATTAGTGGAGACTGTGGGCAGAAATTGGAAAAGAACTGAACAATTATTAAATTACAATTCGTGCTATACTCAGTATTTAGATTCAAATATCGAATAGAAATTATATATTTGTGATGTACGCGTTCTTCATGTAATTCAGATAGACTGCTTTGCAAAAGAACTGCCAATTTCGAATCGCAATACCAGGAGATAAAAAAGAACATTATTTAAAGTAATCTTGGCATGCCACTCAGAGCAGAGTGATAATGCCAAAAATAATACAAGCAATCCCGTTGGGCACTTGTTCGCTCTCCTGATAAATCTGTCGTTTCTAAAACACAATTTTTTTAACAAAAAGAAAACCTGTCCTAGATTTTCGTCCTCGTGGACAAGAGATCAGCATCTAATATAATTATAATGCAAGTTAATAGCAGCTCCACACACACTCTCTTTCTCTTGGGAGACGCCCAAATGACGCCGGCAGCTGCCAGGTCCTCGAGTAACTGAGAGACATTTCTTCCTCTATCACCAAGAGCACGCGCTCAGCGTTAATTAAGACTTCAGATGAATGTATGAACGCCTTCCACTACTAACACATCTGCATCGCGTTGTCACGAATACGTAAAACATCAGAGAGCGGAAGTATCGAACACAAGCTCAAACCTTCAAATACAATATTAGCATGTTCTTATTCCGAAGATTGTATTACCGTCCTGTCTGTCAATCCGTCCCACCGATTTCTGATACTCCTTCTTCTTCCCTGACATCGATTGCGTCTTATCAAATACGTACCCAGTTCAGAAGATTAAAATTGGTCCTTCCATCAACATCCCTCGTTCCTACTGGTGGGAAAACCAGAAAGAAGGAGGATAGAAGCATTTGAAATGTTGAAAATTAAGTGGACTGATATAGTACGAAAGGAATAAGTCTGTGGAGTAATCTTACGAGAAGATGAGATAGGATGCTGGGACACATTCCGAGGCACCCAGGATTCGTTAATTTCGTAATGGAAGGAACAGTTGAAGGGAAAGATTTTAGGGGGAGATGAAAATTGGAATATGTGACGCAAATTTTTGAGGATGTGAGTTGTAAAAAATATGTCGAAATGAAGAGATTGGCGCAAGATAGACGAAAATGGAGGACCACATCAAACCAGTCGGAAGACCGATGACAAACAAACAAACAAACAAGTAGTTGCTTAGAAAGTCCCTTTTCTGCCATCATCTCAACATGTTGTTTCCAATTTAATTGGTAATTCTCTATGTCATTTACAATATTTGTGGTCTTTATTCGGTGACTTATTTCCTAATTTGGCAATCTGTCCCTTCGGGCAACTCCTATTAAGGGGAACTTCTCTCGCTCTCCTCTCTTAAGATCAAAGATTCGCTGCGAAATCGAAGTGTTTAAATTCATTTTGTTCCTGAAATGTCTTTTTCATGACTCCAGTAAGTTTACTATATTTTCACAATTCTGTTTCCAGGTCCACATTTAATTCAGCAGAAATTATATTTCCCAGGCACGTAAAGACAATGGTGAACTGTAATGTGGGTCACCGTGTAAAATTATAAGTAGGTACGAAACATTGCATTGCCATGTTTTAACATACAAGACTCATATGCATATAAAACTTGTTTTAAGACCAAACATCCTGGCTGGATACAAAGTTTTAACGCCATCAAGTTGAAATATTTCGCTCTGTCGCCATATTATTTTACACTCATTCGAACAACGGCCTTCATTAAGATGCACAAATTTCTGGAACGACCTTCAATGGCATGTTCGTACCAGAGTTCCGTGAACAAGTCACCTGAACAGTCACATGCACAAAGGCCATTGTATCGACCAGCTCAGCGAGACAAAGCACTGTAATCCATCTCTGAGGTGGATTAGGATGCCCTACGTAAGTGGAAGCTCTGCCTACTACCTTCAGAGCTTAGTCGAGCCAGGGCCGTGCGTCACTGCCGCCTTTTTAAACACAGTTATGTATACCCCTCTAGAAAATTAGAAAAATCATTTAGTAACAAAGCCAGAAATCAAATGAAATTGTTTGCTGTTGTACAAAAAATTCCTTATCAACTGAATACACACCCAAAAACCTCTCCGTCACAAAGACCAATTTGTTAACGCTGTTTAAGAAAATAATCCGTGCGTGCCAGGCCACACTACGAACCTGGTTTCAGCTATTTGGTGAAATAAGGGCACCGTTAATAATTTCTCTACTCAGTGGTACATTAAATCCACCAGGACAAATCCCAACATTCAATTCTGTCAGATATAACCTCAGATATGTAACTATTAATGTAAAAATAAATCTTTTATGTTTATGATCTGCGTCCATGGACAATTTAACACTCCCGGCTTCAATTCTCCGTTAGATCCTGCCATCAAAACACCAACTAAACATTTGGTACATATATTTATTTTTCCAGTCTATACACAAAACTTGTTTTAAAATAATGCTGTTAAAATTACTTATAACATTTACAATATAAATTGCATTATGTTATATTTTCTGTGTAGTATAATATTACAATGTATCACAGCGCTTTTGATTTCGACGACATGTTTCGATGTTTACCACATCATCATCAGGCTTATCAATTCATATATTTTTAAAAACTATTGTACATTTGTGCATTGCGTTTATTGATTTTTAATTTTCTGTCTTCATCTTGATTTGTAGTATGCATTTTGATGTTCGTTATCAGAATAAAATATATAATAAATAATAAATATATAATATATAATGTAACATCCTTATAGTGATGAATGGCGCAAATTTTAAATTTTAAATTTTAACATTTAAATTTTAAATTTTAACATCCAAATATAGTTTTGTGTATTGACCTGAATTTTATTATATATTTTAATCAAAAACACAAACATGACGCAATTAAGATATAAATTAAACATTTGGTGTCGCCGCCAATTTGTGGCTCTTATATTATTTAAACAACTCCAGCCTCTTCGGTTCAAATATTCTCAGGATTCTGTTCTCTTGTAATCACGGTTATGGATCTCGAGGTTTCACAACGTACAGGGATATTTTTCACCGGATGACCTACAACCAACTTCTCAATAAGGGTTTTCCCCCCCATGGAGTTAATCACATATGTGACGCTTTGGATGGTAGATCAACCAGCGTCTGCCTTAGATTTTGTTGAAATGCCCAGAAAACCCACGCTACACACAGCTCTTCAGAATATCCTGTCTGGATTTATCCGACTGAACTGGTTCAACTATATTTCTGGAGACCACGCCAACTTATCCCAATATAACCGGACCTAAAACGTTCTTCTTAAATAGCACGCCTTACGTCACGGTTATGGCAGCTACATATTATAATTTCATGGCATTTCTCTGGTACGTCGTCGATGAAACGTTTAAAATACGATGCATTTTATGTTTGTAATTATTTTATTTTCCAAGAGAGGAGTCTTAATAATATTGCCGTTAACAAGCCCGTGGCGAGTTTCATTCACAAAGCAACCAACATTTGCTTTTATGTTATTGCCATGGCAACTTACAAATTCCGTTCTGGTAGGTGGATTTCTAATGTCTCACGAAATGTGTTAGAGGTCGCGCGAGAATTGGTGGAACATGCGCAAAGGACTGATTTTGGTCGTATGAGATGGTCCCGTCCAAAGCACGCGCTAGAGGGGTGTCAGCTTCAGTTGGTTGGTAGTATAACGTCACATTCCGATTGCAAGACGTTCAAAAACTGGCAAAATAAAAATTCTCCGTCACTAAAGAAGAGTGGTTGTCCGTATGTAAACTTGTACAAGAAGTTGAGGATGAAGACATCAGTGTGCAGGGAATACTGCCTCTTTCGTCAGATTCAGAGAGAAGCAGGGGTGCGAACCAGAGATAGGAAAAACCAAACTCAATATTTTTAGAAAAGTTAATAGTAAGTGGCCACTCTAGTTCCCCTCCTCTCATGCAACCGCAGCTGAGGCTGTGCGACCCCCCTCCCCTACTACTGAACTCCCCTCTCGCGCATTTTAGGTGCCACCACTACTCGCGCGACCTCCATGATCTTACTTGGCCCCTTCCAACCTTATACAATTTTGGAATCCATTTCTGAGGTAAGAGAACGAGCAGTGCGGATTCCGTTCCTCCCAGTCGCGAGATGATCACAAGAACGATACTTGAGAAGACCAACGGTTTAACGTGGGTTCCGAACCACGGTGAGGTCTGGTACACTTCACTTTTCCAACGTATTGTAATTGGGAGAGGGAAAGTCTTCAGTCTGTAAGCGGAATCGTCCGACAAGAAATCGAAATCTGGACCTCTGAAAGAGAGTCCAGCTTCTTGCCCCAAGAATATCAGATCCGCCCACATTTCCAGTTAATGAACTGTAATAAAACGACTTCAAATTGTCTGAAGGTGACAGAAGAATTCTTCCTTAATAGTGACGGGGCCCTTGGATTCACTTTTACTGTACACGAAAAAGTGTTCTGTCTGACGACAGGTCCATATGAACAGGATCCTTCCATCCTTTTCTCGGACTGGGACCTGTTCATATACGTTCTTGGCAGATGATCCAGAAGTGGTTTGCCTGACGACAGGTCAGGTCCATATGAACAGGATCCTTCTATCCTTTTCTCGGACTGGGACCTGTTCATATACGTTCTTGGCAGATGATCCAGAAGTGGTTTGCCATTGCCTTCTTCTGTGTGTGAATGGAGTAATTGTTGGGATGCCACGGAGGAAAACTCCGTGTTGCCTAGACCACGGCCTTGCCCAACACAAGTTATAAATTCGGGCAAGTATACATTTTTAAAACTTTACACAAATTATTACAGAGTTGCGTTAATATATTAAATTTTCTCCTGTATCTGATACAGTTTTTACCTAGAAAAACTAAAATGTTAAGGCGTGATTTAAGCCAATGTGTGCACTTGCACGTAAGGCAGCAAACGATGTAATAATCACGAGATTTTAACCCAGAATCTCCTCAAAAATTAATCAGGGATGACAACTTCTCGCCAGTGTGACGGATGCCATGCCTTTCCAGAGCCATGAGCACGAGCGAAGGAAGCTGTGGTTGGAAGGAACCAACTTGTGCAGTCCGATACTCGAGACGAGCAACCAAATGCGCTGCAATGTGCTTCAAAGACGCACACGCATCTCTGAATCCTGTGATGAGAGATGTTCTTCACGCAGAACAGTTTCTGAACGTCAATGTGTGGAGTCTTTTAGGTTTGCCTAATGCACCGCGTCTGAGTGGCGAACATTACCGCGTTTCAGAGAAATCTGATGCCTCCATCTTCATAGTCCGAGCGGTCCAAAAGATTCGGTGTTAGTGGTCATCTCAGATGGTGATTTATCCTCGAGAAATGTGGTTGCTTACGCACGTCGGTAATTTCAAGCACTTCAAAACGGTGTCATGTCCAGAAATGCAATTAGGACGGACAGTAACAGCTTCAAAGCAACCACTGATTTCAACTCCCGTTCCTTTAGTAAGAATACTTGTGGAGTATGCGTCATATGGCTTACAACTCGATAAATTTACTTTCTGGTGATGCACGGTGATTTAACTGCAGTGATATTAGTAACACATAAAAATAATTGTGGACGGACTTAATTATTTTGCTTACCCCTGCCGTAACATAACCTCAAATTAAATAAAGTAGAGGCCTGTCGATAGGGGCTTCCTTCCTCCTACAACCCGCTGATACCTCTGGTGCATTAACCTAGTTACCGTACACATTGTGTAAGAGTCTCCGAGTTTCTCCTGATGTCTATTCAATGTTGAGTGTATACCCCATATTATACGTGTTCACAGCGTTCTTATGCTAACTAAATCAGCGTCTAATAACGAAATATTTGCGTAAGGATACAAGCGAATTATTTAAAAAAAATTCGTATTTACCTTCAAAGTCTTTTTCTGAAAAAGTTTGATAGTGTGTCTGCTGGACTCCGGGATCTTTGGGTGCCTCGTAGTCCCCTGAAGTGGTATCCATTACCAGTGGCCTTGAACAGGAAAATAGAGCAACTTTATACCTGAGTATTCCGTTATGGAAACATATAATGCAGTATTAATAATGTACGCTGTCTACACAACAATGGTTAAATATGTGTTATATTATTGAAAGAACAACAATATGTCCGTAGATAATGAATCCACGAGAGTAAAAAAGTTACTAAGTGTAACCACGGTTCCCGGAGAATCTGACGTAAATACGTCTCTGTACTTAAATTATATTTACGTCTCTGTAATGTAATGTTATCTTCAATGTCATCCATCTTGTTACGAAAGCGGATTGTTGACGGCAGTAATGTAACACAACAATGCCGAGTAAACAGATGATGTTTCCTATGTAACATAATGCACACAAGCTGACCATTGTTGTCGGTCCATATTTACACATTGTTGATATGGATCTTACACGTTTTTCAGTCACTCTTTTGCGGAAAGACCCTTCCATATAGACGTATTTACGTCAAAACCAAAATGTATTTCGGAAATATGTACCTCAGGAGCAAGGTTTGCCTCAGGCACGTAAAATGGTGAATATCCCTACGTTCTAATGCTTCGAGAACAAGCAGCAGGTCCACGTTCCTGTGTCTACACGGGACAGACAGCCTTCGGTGTAAGGTCACACACAGCGTTACTGAACCTGTACCGGATACAACGGGCATACGTAGCTAATGACACGTGGTAAAATTCGCGGGAGCACTGAATTAGTAAATCATTTCAATGTCCCATGAAAACCTAACCTAAAAAAAAGGAGTTCCAGGCACAGCACAGGAATTTACTTCTGTATAAAATACAGCTCTCAAGAGTCGCTTTGATACAAACCACAGACAAAATGATTTATAATCGTAAGTGCGTTGGGAATTAATCCACAACAGAGAACCATGACTCACATACATCTTACGTCCTGCATTTCTCTTTGTTTCCCACATTAATCCAAGATCATTCGGTGCAGGGGTGGGAAACCTGCGGCCTTAAGGCCACATGTGGCCTTCTAGGTCCTTAAGTGCGTCCTTTTGTGACTGAATCCAAATTTTACAGAACAAATCCTTTTATTTTCATTAATACATTTTTCGAGACGCCCTTAAGGTCACAAATGACGGATACTCATCTAGAGGATCAACTGAAACTGTGGGCCTCCATGCTGCAACCAAACATTCAAATGCTTTCCAACAAAGTCATTAAAAGATCAGTTAACTTTAAAATTAACAAATAGTTTTCATTTTTTTTTGAAATTATTAAGTACGTAGTAGTTAGATTTTTTTATAAAATAATGTACATTTTTTTAAGTATATCTAATTGAAGTTTCTTGAATGCGGACTTCCAACATGAAAAGGTTCCCCACCCCTGATTCAGTGTTTCTTACGTTAGTGTTACCGCCTTTGAAACCCGGGAGTAGTTTGTGAAATGTGAGCCGAATGACGCACTTGTCGAAAACCACACGATTCGACACTTGGGCGAAACAATTTCTCTGCGTTCACGCTCCTCTCCTCTTTTAAAAATTCTTCTAATTGCTCTTCCTGAAACGTTAGTTTCTTCTTCCACACTATTTTCGACTTCAAATGGATTTTCTGTGGACTAATATCCGGGCACTTGTCTCTGCCTTGTGCCCTCTTTCCATCGAGGAAACCGATTTTGAAAGTTATCAGTCGCATAATTAACGGGACATAAAACTCTCTCCGCTCACTTCACATTAGTCCACCTTTCATTTGCTGCTGAAAGTATCTTTAAAGAAAAGTTCTTGCCAACTAAAATGACTCCGTCCGACAGCTGTACAGTCGACTTCAGGTGGAAGTCTGGCAACATCGCAACCCACAGTTGCAACTCCGTCACTCATTCTCAAGACATGGCGGGAACATTCAGGATACAACGAAATTAAACTAAAGACGAACTATGCCGGACGATGATTCCTCAAAAAGTTTGTTGGGAACAAGATAGATCCTCTAACGTCTTAACCTGCTTAAATTTCCTTCTTACATTGTTGCTGTAATGGGCCTTCGACGTGTTCTTTTATCTGAAATAAGCAACAAAGCCCTGTGCAAAGTAAATAAACAATTTTTAACGCCCACCATAAAATGGCATTGTTGCCGGTACATTACATCGCTTCTTACATTATTGTTTCACAATAATCAGCAATCGTTGACAGCTTGTCCTTGTTTTTATCAACAATGACATACTTCCCAGTGTTTCAACAATGGTGTTCTTATTTTGGTTTGTATATTCACATTCTACGTATCACACGTACTTTACTGATAAACAAAAAAATGGCTTGGGAGCGATTGACGGGACTGGTCACACTTTCAACAGAAGA
>NW_019060374.1:184973-217418 GCF_000696155.1 Zootermopsis nevadensis | reverse complement strand
TCAGTACCAGAAAAAGTATACAAATTTTATTTATACTTAATACTAGTTCGTCAGACTGAAGATTCATAATTTTCAATGCTTGTGGGTGGGTATACAGCTTTCCAAGTAACTTCTGCTAAAGTTACTATAAAAGCAAACTATTTTTTTTTAATTACGCTGGTTAGGGCCTGATCTAACTCTCTTCTCTTGATGACAATCTCCGTTCAAAAAATGTTATTGCAATAATCACCCGGCGTTTGGATTAACAACAGAAAAATTAAAGACTTGAATCGGTCGATTCTGGCAAAGACTGTTTTGTAAAATTATCCGTGTAATTACAACTTCTGTCGCACAGTAGAACGAAACTCTCGATTTTAACAGCAGTTCACAATCAAAGAGTTTGAAACAGAAACCTCCTGAAGTATATATCTAAAATATTGACGGGTGACAGTCGCGCATCGGCACCTACTGCCATCTGGTGACAACTAAACCAATCAGCTGTCATCGGCTCTTGTATCGATAAGCTTACGAATTTTATTAACGAGAAAGCTAACACGAATAAATATACGGTTATTAAAATATTTATTTTTGACATCCTAAACAAAAGTTCGAATGCAATTAACTCGCAAGCCTCTCTCTCTCTCTCAATCACTTTAACGACCTGCTGATGTTCTGGGCGATCCCATTCCTGACACACGTTCTATTTGTCATAAAATAAACTACACTGAAATCTGAAACCAGAAAAAACAATGATTTGGTAAAGTGTTCGAGATGTCCACCGAAACTTAGCCCTGGGATATAATACACTTATAAATAATCCTTTTAATACTGAGGGAACTACATACCCCAAGCGATATTTCAATGACAAGGAGATTTATATACTTTTATTGAATCAGGAACTTTCTTATACGTAATAATTAATGATATTTTAGTATTTCTTTAACAAAATAAGCTAATAATCGGATTTTCGCGGCACTGAGGCAGAAGACTACAGATTACACGGCGTTACAACCCGGAACACAAGTCGCTCACTTTTTATGGAAACCTAAAGTTCATTCCTGCGTTATTAACAGTCCTGCCAATTGTCCCTATCCTGAGCCAGATAAACCCAGTCCACTTCCTACGATTAGGTCTTCCACGTCTGTTCAGACTGTACGCACATCACAAACAATGAAAAAAAAGGCCGAGCACAGAGCGAAAATCCGAAGACCACGAGCGTTATCTGCTTCGTCATGGTCGCATTCAGCCATCTGCAGTTCCTCTCTTCGCAGAATTAGACCCTAACAAATCCACCTTTTTTTTTTTTTTTTTTTTTTTGAAATGACAGTTGCTCCGACTTAACGGTCACGATTTTTTAATGTTTAACGTAAAAGTTTATTATTCTATTACGGAAACAGCGAATATTATTGTTTAACAGTACGATTACATATACCTTCAGATGCAATCATATCTAAATTAGTTATAAACGTACATTTCTCGTTTGCACCTGATACAAAGTTTTTGGGGGGAAATCTGTTAAAATGTAATTTCGCTTAAGCATATTCTCTGTAATCGACAATTCATTCGTTTGCCAAACAATTGTTTAGTTTCTTGATATATATGTGTCTATCGCATTCCCGGAACACTCCACATATAAATCTACTGCGATTGGTGGAAAATGTTTTCTCACTTCCGTGTACCTCAGGCATCGATTCGCTAGGTCTGACTGACAAGAAAATATGTAATTAAACAGTCACACGTGTACAATTAGCAACTCAAAAACACGTAGAATGTATACAAATAGACAATACACTTAGATAGTGGTTAACAAATACAAGACAGTGAATTCGACAGGTATAAAGAAGCCACATGTGTGTCAAAGGCTTACTGTGTAAAGAAAATAAATCAACTTCCTCTCCGTAACCAGTTTATTGACCGCAGAAACTTCATCCGCGTTGAATAACTCTACTGTGCTCCATGCCCCAAGCACGATAACGGAGGGCGTGAAATGTACCTACTACACAGTGGATTCGCTGTTCACAGTAGACCACGGACTCCCGGGCCTTTTTTTACTTCTATGAAACATTCCCATATACAGTTGTTGACAGTGTGCGAAGTTGTTAAATTTACTTTTGCATAAAGTATAGATGTGTTTGAGGTGTTTATAGTTCATTAACACGGACAAAACTTGTAGATAGTACTTCTCAACAACAACTTATACACGTAATCTGCTTAACAGGGGTTGCATACACTTAAAAGTAACAGCCTTTACAATGTGGACACGTCATATATACGAAGCGACTTTGAATCAGTAGACGACATTACAAACTCTGCCTTAATCGGAACTCGTATGTTTCGTGCACGTTATTTTAAAAAAATATCCTTTACAAAAGGTAGAATATCGGGATTTAAAATGCACACGCGAATCCTGAAATGTGAGCGGCAACGATGAAGTTTCGCAACACTGTTACAGCGAGAGCAGAAGTCTACTCTAAATAGAGAATTCACTACAGTAAGTCATTTGTAACCGGTTCCTAGGCCACACAATGCAATGTTGTGCTATGTTACAACCAGACACATCGTGCTCAATCAGCTACGTGCAGAGAAACGTTACAGACTTTAAGATTTACAAGCCGACGGAGAATTTGACGTAAATACGTCTATACGGAAAGGAAGTTTATATATTGGCTTTATTCTAAATATTTCCTTTATAAATGCTTTACAATTGAGTAAAGTTTTTATTAAGACTTTGCTTATTCAACTTGAATTACTTACGCTTAAGATGGGTCTGTGGTAGATGAAATATGTTATAAAATTTGTACATTTTAAGAGTATCAAACACCATATCTATACAAGATTTTTGATCTAGGATTTGACGTCAACGTTAAGCCTAACGTTTTCTCCATAAATGTGAGAAAGCTTTGATTTTCCTCCTTCTTTAAATCAATGTTAAAATCTCCTGTCAATATTATCGGCATTGTATTAGGATTTTCTGTGTCTCAAATGACTCAAAATAAGTCTCTTACAATCATCAATAGGTTTGTGGTTACAATTAAAACTTTTTCACCATTGACCATACGCTCTGGAGTTCATTATCTAATACTTCTATTATTTTACGTTTTCTCTACTGTCTCATATAATCTGCATTACGGACTCTTTTAGCTTCAATGTCATCCATCTTGTAAATAGTATGACGCAACAATAGATTTCTTAATAATTCTTATATAAGATAAGTACCTGTGATATTCTAAAACGTTTTTAACACCACAAAATTACGTAGTCCACGACTCACTTCTTCTACAAGCGATTCAAAGCAAAGCTCTTTCCGCAATAACGAAAGCGGATTGTTGACGGCAGTAATTTAACACGACAATGCCGAGTAAACAGATGACGTTTCCTAGGTAACATAACAATGTATGCAAGCTGTTGTAGGTCCATATTTACAAATTGTTGATATTTCCTAGGTAACCATCTTACACTTTTTCGTAACACTTTTTCGTTATACTTTTTCGTAACACTTTTTCGTAACACTTTTTCGTGACACTTTTTCGTTATACTTTTTCGTAACACTTTTTTGCGGAATGACACTGGCCCTTCCATATAGACGTATTTACGTCAAAATTACAGAAATCCAAAGGTTCGAAATATTACTTACAAACAAACACTTTCGTCTGCAGTTTATATACCCTGTGCGGGGGGAATGACGTCGCCTACCCCCACAAATATCGTAATGCTTTGTACTGCCAGCCTCTGAAAACTCAGTTATGCAGTAACGTCGTAATAATGCTACAACAAACGCAAACATTTGGCAAATAAAAAAATCTGCGAATTCAAGGGGGGGGGGGTCAAATAAGTGACAGATGCTTCGTATTCTTGAGACGTTGGCAGTTCTCATCTCGATTACAAAATAGTGAGAAAATGTCCATCGTGATTGAAATACAAAATCGGTTCTAGGGCCCAACCAGGCTTGTTGTGAAAGCTCATTCAGCGGGAGTAAAGAGGCCGGAGCGTGAAGCTGGCTCCTCGCCTCCGTTCAGAATTTAGGTTAAAAATGCTCCCATTTCTGTCTCCACAGGATGGCGCTTAATTAAGCGCGGGGATGACGTTTCTTATAGCAGCTGTTGCCATACGCAAATGATGAATTGCCGTAAGGCAAATAACATTATCCGCCCACAGAACAGGTGTAATGAAAATCCATCTACGATTTATTTCAAATACGAAGATGGTACCCCGTTCTACACACCAATCACCTTTTTTTCTTTTTACACAAACAACCTGGCACAAGGGACAAGTTTCTGTGCTTTGCTGTTATTAATTCCACTTTCCTCATATTTAAGAGAATTTATTTTAAAAAAAATAAACGTAGCTTTAGGTACGAAACCTGAAACTACAAAATATATTTCATTCAATTAGGGAAGCCTGCATTTCTATTTGTTAGTTTTCTATTTTTCGGAAACGAAACACAGGCTTTGTGAAAATATTACGAACTACTATACGGCCTTGCAGTGTGCAGAATTTGCTGAAATGTTATTTCACAAACGATTTCTCAATTTCAATTGACGCAGAGAGAATTTCACAGAAGTTTTAACGCCCGAACGGCTGCACCGAATATAGACACAGGACTTAAATCTTGTTCTGTGCGAGTTTCAGCTGGTGCGAGAAATGCAGCCACGAGATACATGAAAAAGCACCTACAATTCACTCGCACTTTCCCACAGGTGATTAATGAAACGCCATCCTGAGTAATATGCCAGACGTGAGTGTTGTGTATTCGGATTTCAGAATGAAAACCTTGACCGTCTCCACACACACACACACACACACATATATATATATATAATTATACAGACATCATGTAAACAGTATGTTTTCATGATTCCAATTAATCAATTTCCACCATACAAACATCGCAACTGAATGTTCGAAAACACAAATCATTCCTATTTTCCCATCCTCTCACCCCGCATCAAATAATTAAACTACGCATATCAAATGAGTATGACGAGTACGAAAGGAACATTCTTGAACGCCTGTTCCTGAGTTTTACGTCAAAATATCTTATTATAATAAATCATCTTTCTTCCCGTAATTCTGTGGGTATGATGAAGGAGTTCTGAGACCATAAGGAAAAGTTCTAAAATTCGCTCGGTTTCCACCCATTAGATCAAGTCTCGTTACAGTACAACTCAAACCCAACAAAATCTGCAAAAAAAAAAATCAGTATCATGAAAATTGCCAGATATCGAAGGGTCTTAGGATTGAATGCACAGTATAAAAGCAATATCCAAATCTGCCAACATTCTCAAACGACATGTCCAGCAATGTACGAATTTGTACCATACACAGTTTTCAAGATTGGGCTATAAGAAGGTTTGGATGTGGCATTATATACAGGGTGATTCAAAATGTTGGGGCCAAACTGAAGAGGGACTCAGAGAGAACAACTTTTGAATAGGAATCCATGTCCTCCGAAGTTATCCTGAGTCAGTAGAGGCCAGGCTGGATAATCGTACTTTACTATTCTCCTACTAGCTTAATTTTGTGTTTTATTAATGTACAAAGATTACATTAGCAATCTTACAAAACAAATTATTCCAGCCTGGCCTCTACTGACTCAGGATAACTTCGGAGGACATGGATTCCTATTCAAAAGTTGTTCTCTCTGAGTCCCTCTTCAGTTTGGCCCTAAACCTTTTGAATCATCCTGTATATGCACAGACATAAAGCTCCTTATTTCATTCGTCTTCTCAACAAAGCCTACTTAGAGAATCTTTCTTTAATATAAAATTCGTGACTCGTCGTCGTCGCCAAAAAAAGACGTCATCAAACAATGTTACGTCATTTGTTAACTCGGCATTGTTGTGTTGGTAATACCAACGCAACAATGCCGAGTAAACAAATAATGTTTCACAACAAAAACTATCAAGCCAGTCGCATGACCACTGCTCCAGATGCAACACATCGCATTCTTGAAAATGAAGATTTGACTGACAGTTGGTCTCCGAACAGCGACGTAAAGAACTAAAACATCAGAACTATTTAAGAAATGAAGAAAAGTTAAATAAGACGTTATCAGCTATTTGAAGTACCAACAACACCAACAAGGTAAACTGATACTAATAATACTACTCATTCGATATATTACGATTACGAAAACTATTACGAAAACTGACTTTATGGTCGATTTTAAGACGAAGATTTGCAAGGGTGGGGTTGGACGTAGAAAGTTGACTGACCAAGAAGATTTGGCCTCTGAACAGCTACGTAAAGAAGTAAAATATCAGATTAGAAAAAGCGCTCCGAAAGGAGCGCGTTGCTCTAGTGTAAGAGAATACAGGCAACGAATAGCACAGAAACTCCTGCGAGCTCGCTGTTTTATTTATTCCAAACTGTCAGTTCGTGAATGAGTAGCCAAAGTAATTATGAAGACTCTTCCGTCCGGAATGGCCTCTGACCTCTTTTGCAAATAACGCGTGACATCATAGTTTCTGAGGCCAACAAACTTTGCGTGGGCGGTGGTGTCTGGCCGTGCATTTGCGTCATCACAGGAATTCCCCCCCACAAGATTTCGTAAACTTTTGCTGGGGATTTCCCAACGGCAAGGGCACAGAAACTTGAGCAGGTCATGTGAATTTTTCCGTATTTGTGTGCCAAAATTGGAATATGAAGCGTAAAACTCCGTGGTCTTCGAGTTGATTGATACAAGCGACAGAGGACTGATATGTGAAGCCAACAGACGCAGATACATCCCTGTAGGTAGGTTGAAAGTACACATATTTAGAAACTATTCTGACAAATATTAATATGGAGCTCAGAGAAATAGAGTGGATTATACTGGCTCAGGACATGGACCAGCGACAGCATCGTATTTACACAAAAAATAGAACTACAGTTCTAGAAGGCGAGAATTTGCTGACCAGCTGAACCGACTATTGGCTTATCATAAGCAATTTGGTTCGTAGACTTAAGTGGTTATTAAAAATGACAAAAGTGATAGAGGGAAATTATGAAGTCAGAGTTGCACGTCCAGGAAGTGATAATTATGTAAAAAAAAGTGTTATAATTACCCATTTGTCAGTCCCAAGTTGACAGAAGCCTTAGAGAGGATGGCGTCGTAAATTTTTTCTGTAACTTTTTGTTTAAGGCTTTGACCGGGATGTTCTTTTGTTAAATCTTATGTGGTACCGCCTGATTTGACTTCTAATGGTTAAGTGAAGTGTTTTCTTCGCGGTACGGTCTGGATTCGTAAATAATATTCAGACGAGCTTCGGCTTCAAAGGGTTAACCAGCTGATTTTCGTAATGGTGAGGTGTAGTGTTTTCTTCGCGGTACGGACTGAATTCATAAATAATATTCAGACGATCTTCGGCTTCAAAGGGTTAATTCGGATAGCGTTATGCATCATCAACATCTCTTCAAGTGAAGACTGCAAGAAGTCAAAGGCCCGCCCCCTCCCGTACGAACGTGAAATGTGAGTTTTTCTGTCGACAGAGCATAGTGCAACCGATTCCACAAAGCGTTTCTGAGGAAAGTGATGAAGTATAAATTGGAAATCTTTGTAATTATACGTCTCATCTATATTAAAACCTCTTTCTGGCATTTATTTGCAAACAAGTTTAGAATACCTGCCTTAATGGCACGCGATTTTGTTTCCTGAACTGTGGGTGGCTTGAATAAAATAGGTTAGTTTTTTTTTTGCACGATTGTTTTGTCTGGGCGTGAAACTTATCCTCACATTGCGGAACAGCATCGATTCAGGATGTTGAGGAAATATTTGGACTCAAGATCGAAGAAAGAACTTGCTACAGAGAAACTTGCATTTATGAGCAGCTTCATAATTGTTTAAGCTTACTAACTTGTGTTGGGCAAGGCCGTGGTCTAGGCAACACGGAGTAATAATAATAAATCTTAATATTAGGCTAATCATCCCATCTACATCTACGTCTGCCAATTGGTCTATTCCCTTCGGATTTTATACTATAAATGTGTGTTTAAATTCGAGAATAACCAATGCAGCTGAATCTATTTTAGCAAACACTGGTAAAAGAACGCAAAATTTTCAACGCCGGTAATATGAAAAACCAACGGACAAGACCCCGAGTTATTCCCAGTCCATCAAGCTCCACGGAATTCTCCAAATTCCGAGGGTTTGTCAAAAGTTTCGTAACATAAAAATTAATGTTGTGGTGTACAAATATTAGTCCTATGCCCAACCTCTAAGCAAAAGGGCCGTATATTTTAACATATTAGCATCTACCCACCCCCAACCATGACTTGAGGCTCCCAATCTTCTCCACACTCCCACTTCTCAGTCACATGTGCCAAGTTTATAAACCATTCCATAAATTCAAAGTAGAATAATGATTTCCCATTCCAATAAACATCGACAGACCTGCATATAGGCTTGATTACGTAACTACACAAATGTAGCCAAGATGAAGATGGCTGTCTTCTGGGTTGTAGCGCCGTGAAGTCTGGTAGAAGTCTACCGACGTTTCAGAGGTGCTTGCTACCTCCATCATTAGGGCCCTCACCCTAGTGATGCACGGCGCTACAGCCCAGAAGACAGCCATCTTCATACTCGCCACCACAAATCTTACTACAGTCAAACCCCAATTTGGTGCCAATGCCAAGGGTGGCAACAAAATCTTGTTTTGTGGTATTATTTATGAACTCCACTTGTGTGTATTACAAATGCGTACCTTAAAATGTCAATATGGCGGGAGTTTCGTTCACAGTGACAGACACAAAATATATTCAATGCAGGGGAAAGTCAGCTTCAAACCGACTCACGAAGACCACGGACTGGAAAGGATTAACCCGAGGCCTTTCGGATAGGGTCGATCCCGACAGCCGCCATTCTCCTAATGTGTAAGCGGATAAATTTAACCGTAAGCATTGTAAATGTGTTCTCTTTCTATTTGTATCTTCTATGCTGGACCATTTCCAATACAAATACCAACCGAAAATACCTTCACACAATGCCGTTATCAACTCCACCCTCTACAGTCCTTGGCCTAAATAGCCAGAAAGGAATTGCAGCATTCGGAAGTTTTTAGTACCAACACAGTGACGGGATGGTATGTACTGTTTAATATTTATCTTTTGTCGATTATTTTTAGGTGGGTTATTTTCTTCGCCACACCGTCCTGACCCACCCTACGTTTTATCAGACACTTCCCCCCCCCCCCCCCCCGAGGTCACGCCTAATAAGCCGGTGCGTGAACTTTCCTACCTTACCCACTTGGCGCCTGTCTCCTCTTCTAAGCTGATAAATTTCTTTGTGTGTGTGAACCCTCATAAAGGCCAAATGACCTCCGTGACCATAATCAAACCTGGGACCTCCCTAACAGCAAGCAAACAAGTCGATCAGCAACGCTCACTGTTTACCGTGATAATATCTCTGATTCCAAAACCTATAATTACTTTTCCGAAGTGTAGTTGTAAAGATTCACTTGTTCTCTTTAACAAACAGCTGGTGCACAATAATAACGTTTGAATTCAGGGCTACAGACAGACATACTGTGACAACCACGTCACTCCGTAAGCTATAAAACACTTTAATAAAAGCTGTTTGTTTCTCTAACACGTACCTACACACAATCTGTCTGCACATGTTTAAGATACGCCATCATACTAGGGCTATTCTCCCATCTACACCTGCCATACATGCCCTGACCAAAACATTTAAAAATACATGTTTAGGTTATTATTATTATTATTATTATTATTTAGTGTTCTGTCTGACGACAGGTCCATATGAACAGGATCCTTCCATCCTTTTCTCGGACTGGGACCTGTTCATATACGTTCTTGGCAGATGATCCAGAAGTGGTTTGCCATTGCCTTCTTCTGTGTGTGAATGGAGTAATTGTTGGGATGCCCCGGAGGAAAACTCCGTGTTGCCTAGACCACGGCCTTGCCCAACACAAGTTATAAATTCGGGTACCGCCGGGAATCGAACCCGAGACCCCAGGATTACAAGGCCAGCGTTCTAACCGCTAGACCACCGTGGCTATATGTTTAGGTATTTGACGTAAAAATAATAAAAAATAAATGTACCCTAATCTTCTCTTAACCGCGTAAAATAACAAATTCTCAGAAAGCCAATTAATATTTTTTGGTAACAAACACCAACCACAACAAAACTCCTCTAAAATAATGTGGCCGGGGATTTACCTGGTATAGATCATGACCGTTGCACGTGAACCTGCAATGCAAGACCTTGATATGGTATGACACTCTCTATATGCAGAGAAACTCAAGGATAAATCGCGGCCTTTCATAGCGTCTCCCGTTTATATCTTAGACATTGCACTTTTCTGACTGAACTGCTTCACTCTATAGAGACATAATAAGCCTTCACAGTCGTGAAACTTCTAGTTAGAAAACCTACGAGCAGATCTGATAATTTCCAAACTAAATGCCCAGTATCCATCATCGTCTACAAAACGTCTCGGTATATTTCTTACCACTCTCGTTTCACATTCAGGAGACATGGGTTTCAAACTTGCCCCTCGTCCTTTGTTCTTAAATCCTTGATCTTTGAAGAACAGTTCGCTTACGTGTACCCAACATCCAGCAACTCGGGACTTTCCCCCCCACACACAATGTATTTGTGGGTTTCGTATGATTCTCAGAATAAGCAGCAGCTATCATTTCCCTAAGAACATTAACAAACTCAAGGGTTTCGTATGATTCTCAGAATAAGCAACTATCATTTCTCTAAGAACATTAACAAACTCACCTTTACTGAGATGCGTCGTGTTCTTCGAAATTCATCTTAAAATATAATTTAGATTAACTTTTGAGCTTCGAAAGATTAAAACGTGCCACGCCTGCCTCGTTCCACATCATTACTCATTCATAATTCGTAATAATCCTTTAATTTACCGCTAAGAAAACTGTTCAGCTCATAAAAAGATCTTCAGATAAACTAAACAAGAAAGTTTAGACAAAACTTTACGGTCGGTGAGGAGTTTTCAAAATTGATTCCTTCGAAGCAAATAGAGCAAACGTGGGAATTAGTTCTGAATGTGTGCGATTTTAGGAAGAAATAAGTACATCAGGCAGAAGGAAAATTGCATGAGGCGACAGGATTTCATGAAAGGAAAGGAAAAGAAGACGAGAAACAGGATGGTCGTGACGTAAGATGTGTCTTCAGCTGCGATTAGTATGATAAAACATGGTTTCTTTCATTGTTTCGAAAAGCTGCTTATTCAGATGATCACAACCTCAACAAGGTCCAGTTCTCTTTGTTCGTATTGTACCTCCTGCTTTCCTAAAACTTCCTTCAGTCCTAACGGTGAAGCTAGAACATGGATGTGCAACCTGTGTGCCGCGAAATTTTAACCTCATTATAATTATAACCATAATGAGATAAATTTTTGTTAATCTTGATTTCCGCTCTGTTTCAGTTTTAATTTTCTTTATTACGATCGGGTAGACTGAGGACAGACAAGATCTACTAAATGGAATTGAGAAAAAACACAAAAAACTTTGCAGCAAAATATGTGAACCTCTCCTTCACTTTTATTGAGACTGTACGTATTTTTCTACCATCTACATGTAAAAATATAAATAAGTATCTTTAAATTTTAAAATTTACACATAATTAATAAATTTTGAATCAAACGGTAGCAAATATTATATTTTAATTTATTTCAAATAAATAATATATTTAAAATAAATGATATAATAATAAAGATGGATAATTATGAACATGAAATAGAACATTTTTCGGTTGTGGTCGGGTTATAAGAAGTTGTCGCTGCCAATCAGTGCCATGGACCATCTGCCTCCCCTCCACGACATGCAAAATGGGGTTGGTGTGCCGTCATGACTCTTCGACAATATTTAGTGTGCCGTGTGCAACACTGAACTAGAAAGTACACTACAAAAATTAATAATCAGAGGCTGAATGTTCACTAGACCATTCGGTGAATAACCTCCACAAGTACACAGGTATAGCGAGCTCACCGCCCCAAATGACTGTAACTCTCGACAGAATTCATGATCTGAAACCTTTAACTTGCACATGAATAGTTCAAAAGGTTCACTAGTTATTGCCAGCAAACACTGAATTCATAACAGTTGTATATTTTTCTAAGATCTGTTACCGAATTCAGTGGTTTAAACTCCAACTTCGTATTCAGGAAGTCCCATGTTCAAATTTCCATCTGGAGACCAGCAATCCTGACTGAGGTACATCGTGGTATTCCTCAGTCCCTTTATTCAAATGAGGAAACACGATTGCCTCCATCCATATTGTCCCACACTCATTACTTGTTAATTATCGTATCGTCAGACGTATAAAGGCCAATATTAGCAAATTAAACCAGGGAATTAAGTTATATTACTAATGGAATATACCTGCGAGTTGCTCTCAGTTTACAATGTCGTGTGGTCAGTTAATTTAAGTTATCATGCGTGGAGCAGATGTTAAGACACACGACATGTAAAAACATGTTATGGTACCAACGACCACCTAGTGGGAACGTACTCCACAGTGACGGACGTCGGAACTGAGAATCACATTAACTTCCCGATCCTAATTAGTGGCACGAGACAGCTACATAACACAGACTGTCAGGAAGTACTGTCCCTGCCACAAGCTGAATATTAAAATATTCTACAAATACACGTCGTCTTAATTTTCTAATATAAATTCCTCCGGTTCCTTACTGGCAAATTCTCAATGCCTCCGCCAAAAACTTTACTCTGGATACAAACCATCAAACTTTAACTTAAAAAATAACACGTGATAAATCATAACTGTTCAGTGTAATCGCTTCTAAGCACTTTCAAACGTACTTAAAACAAAACAGTCAAGAAATGTAAATGTTCTTTTATTTCTAATATTTTACTTCTTCTTTATTACGCCGCCTCCTTACAGAAGGATGGCGACATATTATGAACAGGATCCTTCCATCCTTTTCTCGGACTGGGATCTGTTCATATACGTTCTTGGCAGATGATCCATAAGTGGTTTGCCATTGCCTTCTTCTGTTTGTGAATGGAGTAATTGTTGGGATGCCCCGGAGAAACCGGGGAAGCCCCCGGAGGAAAACTCCGTGTTGCCTAGACCACGGCCTTGCCCAACACAAGTTATAAATTCGGGCACCGCCGGGAATCGAACCCGAGACCCCAGGATTACAAGGCCAGCGTTCTAACCGCTAGACCACCTCATCTTATTATTATTTAGTGTTCTGTCTGACGACAGGTCCATTGCTCAATGAGATTTGAGATGCTCGTCGCAGTGTAGAGCGGGTTGTCACCTTTTACTAAGGTCCGTGGTTATCAACGTTTCGGAGGAATGTATCACATCCATCTTCAAGGTAGAAGTGAAATCTCCAAAACGCTTCTGATCGCACACGGCCCACAATTCGATAACGATCGGGCTTCACTTTTAACTCTTTCCGTTGTAACCGACACAAAATAAACTCTTACAGCTGATATACAATTGTTAAAACTACAAACTCACATCTATCATAAATGAACCCTTTAATACCCCTGACTTCGATTAAATATCTTGTTGGAAAGATCTGTATTTTGTGAACGCAGATTTGATTTTCATTCGTATCGACCTTCTTAAGCCCTTGCTGTATCTGAAACTCAAATCTAACTTAAAACGTCTCTTAATACAGAAACATGCGTGAGGTTTTTCATAACATTTTTCGATTGGTTTAAGGAAATATAAAAAAACTGATAAATTATATTCCGACATCTGTAGCGCTCTTTGGTTTCGCAAGTATAGATACAAATCTATGAAACAAATTGACATCAAGGCGAACAAGGTCTGTAAGGAAGAAAGATAAAGGAATAAAGGCCGGTTCACACCATGAGGCGAGTCGCGGTCACATCTCGGACAAGAGCACGACGCAGTACGTACCAGGACGTCGGTACAACTGGAACAAACTTGTATAATTTAAATATATTTATTTTGTACAGTCTATACACAAACGTTTGAAGTTAATTGGTGTTGTAAAAAATTATATAATATTAAAACATTTTGTTGTGTAAAATATTATATTAGCGCTCTTAATCGTAAATACGATTTTACATTATATTTTTAGCGCTTTTTATTAAAACGACATGTTTCGACGGGTAATACCGTCGTCTTCAGGTTTTTATCAATTTAAAATATTTTAAAAACTATTAGATATTTAATGCAATATATTATAATGATCCGTAGTTCTGTTTGTAGCTTTCCATTTTCATGGTAAGTTGCTTATTGTAGTCAGACGTTATATTTATCTGTGGAATTAATGTTTAATTATTTTCTTGGAATGAGTATGAATTGACATAGGAAATAAATAAATAATCGTATAAATATATATTAAAAATATTTTTTATGTTTTAATATTATATAATTTTTTACAACACCAATAAACTTCAAACGTTTGTGTATAGACTGTACAAAATAAATATATTTAATCAAACACAAACATGACGCATATAAGATACAAATTGTATAATTTAGTAACCCAAGGTGCCCTGACCTTCGGTATGAATTCTCTTTGATTTTCCATAGGACAACAATTTTTATATTTGCCAAAACGACCTGATACAGCGATGGGAGAAGAATACCTGAAGTGCGTCTTTGCATGGTACGACAACCACAAGACGAAAGGCAGAACTTAATTAAGTCCTTCTGTAACCTAATTAGAGGGAATGCCTTTAAATATAAGGCACTGCATGGTGGAGGTTTGTGATCACCGTTAACGAAGTACAGTGATGTTTCTCGGAACCGCCGCTCGCCACTCTGGCGCTGTTAGTAACCACTCCACGTTGCCGCTTGTGTACACAGATGCGCTGCGAGAGAGAATTTTGTTTTATTTAGGGAGCAATGCACTTGGTAACGGAAGTCTGGTAGTATGAAGTAAGCCTTGCACGTAACAAAATCATCTTCCGCGGCACAACACAACAACTCAATTCCTAGTCGAAGACTAGAGGAAAATATTAAAATAAATTGGATTCATCTTCCTCAAGGTAGAAACCACGGCACTGAATTTTTCGTTCCATAAAAGACAAGGAATTTCACGCACCAGTGGAGGAACTATTAGCCGTCTGTCCGTCGGTATGTCCCATCTCCGAAATTACTGGAAGGATTTTGATGAAATTTGATAGTGGTATTGTATGTTAAATAAGCCCTATTCTCGTTCTGTCAGTCCAGCACAGTATAATTCCTATTTTGTATGAAATCGTTATCTTAAAAATAAATAAAAAATGAATCACTGTAATTAATGTAACGTATATGAAATCCAGACGCGACAAATACAAGCAGATTACGAATGAAGAATTATGGGCTCAATGTATGCTTACAATGTATGAACAGGTCCCAGTCCGAGAAGAGAAAAGGATGGAAGGATCCTGTTCATATGGACCTGTCGTCAGACAGAACACTGAATAATAATAAGATGAGGTGGTCTAGCGGTTAGAACGCTGGCCTTGTAATCCTGGGGGTCTCGGGTCCGGCGGGGCCCGAATTTTTAACTTGTGTTGGGCAAGGCCGTGGCCTAGGCAACACGGAGTTTTCCTCATTGGCATCCCAACAATTACTCCATTCACACACAGAAGAAGGCAATGGCAAACCACTTCTGGATCATCTGCCAAGAACGTATATGAACAGGTCCCAGTCCGAGAAAATGATGGAAGGATCCTGTTCATATGGACCTGTCGTCAGACAGAACACTAAATAAAATAAATAATTTAATAACAAACATCTTCAGAATTTATTCTTATTCTGACATCAGTATGAAGCTCAGTGGTGCCCCAAATACTCAAAATTATTCAAACATTTTCAAATGATTTACAATTCGGGACTATTTTATGTTTGGCAGACGTGACTTCAATGCCTACTTACCTGAAACTGGATCAGTGCCTAATGAATATTGCTAAAACACTGAGCGATTTAAAAGTAATGCCTACCTACGTTTCAGTTTAGATTGCCCTGTGGGAACAGACCAAAGGAGAACGATGATGTTTTTCTGCGATCTGAC
Source organism: Zootermopsis nevadensis (assembly GCF_000696155.1). The sequence goes on along the minus strand of NW_019060374.1, from coordinate 201,459 downwards.
GCCTTTACCGTAAACCTCAAATCTCACAAAGGAATTTAAAACTGGAGAGATAGTTCAAACTACCTCTAAGAACATTTCTAAGGGACTAATTTCAACAAGGAGGATTTCTCGACAGCGCAACCGTGATGATAATTTCACGTTGTGGGTCGACCTTACTTGATGAGAAGAGAGTCCATCAGCTTCTTCTCCTGGGAGAACGCAATAAAAAAAACTACGCACTGTATCACTGTGAACCAGTTATCTCGGCCGTGGTCAGTCATCATGAACGACGTACAGCTATTTTTATTTAAGTTGCAAGAAATACGTGTAACGTTTTCCAACCTACCGGTACATGATCACTTCCATCCTCAGCAGACATCAACTGGCCAGGAACGAGACCGCGCGATTTATATTACATTACTAAGAGGCGCTGATAGCAAAGTTACACACAAAGTCAACAGTCATAGCAGCGCATGCGTGACGAACACATGCAGTAGCAAATAACACGTGGAAAAATAAATTAGTATTAATCATGTAAACTGGTTTCTGAAACTGGTTTACATGAATAATACCCTCTCTTCCTCTTTTCAATAAACTCATTGATGTCCACGGAGTATGGTCCCTTCAGAAAGCTAACAGCACGAAGATGACGATTATACAAAAATAATATCAGGTGTTCAACTTGAAACGTGTTCCATTTATGGTGTAACTACGTAAGAAGTCCTGTACTCGCATTATTCCATGCTGAATTGTGGTTAGAAAACCTATAATGCGTACTGAGCCTGGAGGACGTAGTTATCGAGATATAAGACGCCTTCGGAGCTTGCAACTGGTCGATTGGTCGCAAGGGACCAGTAAGCATAATAATCTTAATAGACTTAGGCTTCGTTCACTCGTCCTTATGATAAGAACAATGACAATTAAAGTCTTAGAATGGTAAGAAGTGATAATTTGGGACAATGGAATTTTAGGCTTCGAGTTAATTTGTGGTAAGACAGGTAATTTTTTTTTTATTTATTGTTCTGTCTGACGACAGGTCCCTATGAACAGGATCCTTCCATCCTTTTCTCGGACTGGGACCTGTTCATATACGTTCTTGGCAGATGATCCAGAAGTGGTTTGCCATTGCCTTCTTCTGTGTGTGAATTTGAAGAAGAAAAATACTCCATACTAAGTTGGTTCTTGTCCCCCATCACGTGACCTCAGGCTCCAGATATGGAGGGACACTGCGAATATATTGGATATAAACAGTCATGGACAGCCGATAATGGGTTACTCTATGGTCCTCCAGCGTAGAGCTAACAACTTTTCGCTGTAAAAGATTAATCTGTTGATGGTTCTGAATACTATCAAGTACCCGACAGCGACACTAAATTCCATGCAATTCCGTTAATTCAGAACAGACGGCTGGACAAACTGGCAGTAGAACGAGGCCGTTAGCATTTCCCTTCATGAGTTTCCAGTGACGTATCCAGGCAAGGCTACGAAATTCTTGAAAGAATCTGATGACAGAATATAGCAACGACGTTAACGGCATAATGTTGGACGCATGCCACAAAGCGTCTCACACTCTCGGCGGTCATAACTCGTTAGTGGAAAGAACATTCTTCAACAGTTGACAGTTGCTCAACTTGTCAATAAATTATCTACTTTGACGAAACGCGCGTGTTCATCACCGTATTCACAAAACCACAGTAGGCCTTACTAGGTTTCAAACTGATTCACATGAATCTACTTCACGTGTATTCAAACATCTACCACAAGATTAACATTATTATTACTTTCCCAGCTATAATAAAGATCTCCTATGCGACCTCTTTCCTCGAGGTACCAGATCCAAACATTACATCCCACCCGTTTGATTCTTCCTGAATTAATCATTTAAACTTTAGATGAAAAATATGAACTGTGAAGCTTCTCCTAACATAATTTTATTTGTTCCCCGATATTCTATTTATCTTACTTCCAAATTATCCCAGCAAAATTCCGGAATTCAAGAGCTCCACGGAGCAAAGCCCTTCTTTAAAAGCTAATAGTCCATCAATCCCGACCTTTAAAGAACAGAAGATTCGTTACTGTGACAACAGGGTACACTTGAGCCAGATTAATCCGGCCCACACACATTCACACACAGAAGATGGCAATGGCAAACCACTTCTGGATCATCTGCCAAGAACGTATATGAACAGGTCCCAGTCCGAGAAAAGGATGGAAGGATCCTGTTCATATGGACCTGTCGTCAGACAGAACACTAAATAAAAATAAAATAAATATGAATCTACTGATGCAGTACCAATCAACAGTAAGTAGTCCGAATTTATAACTTGTGTTGGACAAGGCCGTGGTCTAGGGAACGCGGAGTTTTCCTCCGTGGCATCCCAACACTTACTCCATTCACACACAGAAGAAGGCTATGGCAAACCACTTTTGGATCATCTGCCAAGAACGTATATGAACAGGTCCCAGTCCGAGAAAAGGATGGAAGGATCCTGTTCATATGGACCTGTCGTCAGACAGAACACTAAATAAATAAATAAATACATGCGTTCCACATTTTCCGCCCATCTCATTCCCCGTTTTGTTCACACTAATAATATTTAGTTCAACATCTTTCAATTATTTACCCTTAAACTGGCAGACGAAGCCTCGCATCCGTACAAAAGAGAGGAAATTGTTTTATGTATTTCATTCATCCCTAACTCTGAGTAGGAAAAATAAAACAACATTTACCTACAAATACATGTATGTATTAACACAAGTAAATTGTTTCAATCGACGTAATTAGTTTTCTGGATATTCCAAATCCAATTCGAATGTTGTACTGCTCTCCTCACTACGTCACAGCAGCAACTTTCACGTGTGCGTGCGTGCAAATTAACACGTTGCACCCAACTTAGATATGAAATAAAACCTTGGATATCATAATCGATAATCCATGTCTTAAATGTAATCATTCGAGCACGTGTCCATTCCTTCGGAGGCTTCTGAGAGGCTCAGACCGGTTCGGCTTATGGTTTGTAGTACCGTAACGGTATACCGGCCTCGATCAATACAATCAAACGATTTGAATACAAGTCTCCTTAAAACAAAAACTTGAAAGTACTTGACTAATGTAAACCGTGTTTCAAGTACGTTTACTACAAAGAAGGACTGTTTCAAATAAAGTAGAAACCAGTTCAACTTTTTTACTTGCGTTGAATAACGATGTGAAAAATGTGAACTAATATTTCACTCTCCAGTTTACTGGAACGTACGAAAACAGCTGTTTCTACCGCTGGTATTAAGAAACAGACCGAGAGACCATAGTTTGTTTGTGTTAATAAAGAAATAGACATCCAAAAAATTTGGGACTTACAGAAGCAAAATATATATATATTAAATCTTGTCCGTCTAATCACAATAATTCTTATTAAATATTAAAATATTACAATAATTAACATTTAAAATATTTAAAATATTAAATGATGTTCTTTATCGAAATATTCGATTTACATTAGACCATCATTTAATATTTTAAACATTTTAAATGTTAATTATTGTAATATTTTAATATTTAATAAGAATTTATTGTGATTAGACGGACAAGATTTAAACAATATATATTTATTAAAGTGTCTGATTGTGAACGTTCACAAAATGAGAGATAAGTGCAGTTATGACGAAATTTTCAAATTTTTTAAGTGCAGTTATGACAAAATTTTCAAATTTTTTAAGTGCAAATGAACGAAATTTTACGGAATGTAGTATATATATACAAAGTACAGCTACAAAAATGCGAGATGAAGGAATGAAACAGTTACCTGAGGAAATTTAACATTGAATGGTTAACTGCAGATTGGGTTTGATGTAATTTAAGATTATCAAAACAGTATACAGCTAGGAACCTGACAAAATTATGAAGTCGAAGAAGACAGGCACAGGAAATAATGATTTGACATTCTCAGGTGTTTTTATAGGATTCACTGTCCTCTGACGTCAACTCCTTCACAAATGTTGGCATAACAGATGCGGCGAGCTGATTCATTTTCCTAATCCACCAACACAAAATCTCTTTTCCCTTCCTTCAATAAAATTCATATTTAATTCAATACGAAGTCAACAGCTACACGGACTACCAACATGCATTATTTTTTTAATGGGATCCAGGGAATATGACCAAATATGAACATAACCTTGAATTTATGCAGCTCAAATTCAAGCGACTTGCATTCACGTAACTAGCATGCGCGCGCGCGCCTGTGTGAACGAGCCTTAATATTACAGAGAGAAAACTGAACAAAAACGAAAAATCTCTCCGGTTGGTACAGTTCGCGGCTCTAATCTTGAGACTTGCGGGGTGAAGGAGGAAAGATGGCGTCTGCTATGCGAGTACAGTAGTATAGCCTCAAAAACTGATCACATCTTGAAAAAATACGCCCATACAGTTATTAGACTACCTCCATATATCATTTATGTGCGATTTAAAACCCACAGAACTTGCATGGCCGAAAATGAGGAGAGTCGTGCGTGAAAACAACGTCACAGGAGATCTGAGTCTGCAAAACTTACCACAAGTGACGAAAGATGCAGTGGCATTTGTGACAAACGAAGACTGGGAAGGGTTTTGTAGACACACAGCAACAGTCGAAAGCCAATACTGGGAAAGAGACGGCATCCTTCCAGATGTGACAGACCGCATTGTCATTAATCTCAAATATGGCAGTGATACCGACTCTCAAAGTGAGTACAATAACACTACGCCTCATGAAGACACTGACATGGAGTTTGCACAGCCACTACAGAGTAAGTAGTCAATGTTTTTGCTTAGGTAGTAGTCTGATACCTGATGTCTGTATTCCTTGCAAGTCTCAAGATTAGAGTCGCGAACAGTAGTTCCTTAATGGTCGAAAACGGTGTACGGTACGACAAGACTCACCGGTGGTACACAACGCGAGTTGGTATTCATCGTGAGCGTTTAGTACCGTCCGATTGAGAAGTTGTTTCACCATACTTAATTAGTCCTACATAACAGTCACTGAAATAACATACAAACAAGCGAATTAAGAAAAGCTGTATCTGTACGTAACAGTCCAGGAGTTGCATAGCTCCTGGCGCTTTAACCCCGGGTACCCACTTCGTTTCCCGGCGGTGCCCGGATTTATAACTTGTGTTGGGCGAGGCCGTGGTCTAGGCAACACGGAGTTTTCCTCCGTGGCATCCCACCAATTACTCCATTCACACACAGAAGAAGGCAATGGCAAACCACTTCTGGATCATCTGCCAAGAACGTATATGAACAGGTCCCAGTCCGAGAAAAGGATGGAAGGATCCTGTTCAAATGGACCTGTCGTCACACAGAACACTAAATAATAATAAATAAAACTCCAATAATACTTCACTCCGTCGAGGCAGTTCGGTCCACGTCCTGACGGGGGGATGCGGAGGGGTCTCTCAAGATTTTGTTCCCATCTAGCCATCTCTATAATCATCCCCTTCTACTTGTAAACTGGCCCCCTTTGCAAGCTGAACCACGCTGCACTCTTCTAGATTTAAAGTCAGAATGTAGATTTAAGACCCCTTAAGTTCATGAACTCCTTCCTCACCAGAAGGGATCTATCCTATCTCCGTGGTGCTGTCCCACGGTCTTCGGCGCGAACTCCAGCATTTGATTTTACATGGACAACTCTTTAGTGATGGTTAAATGCACATTTCTCATTGCAACTGGGACCACACACACACAGGGGAACAAACTACGAGAAGTTAAACCAGTGACACTCTCGTGGAGGACTTCTACCGCCAAAGGATTGGCCACAGCCGGCTCACTCATTCACCTTCTACCTAGCAATTCACCCACGTGTGTGCCCCTTGTAGCAACAGACATGTCCTTCTGGACTACCCAGAGTACATGAGACGCCAGGAACGAAACAATAAATCGGGTTTATTTATTTCACAACTTAGTGATGGTTAAGACATTAAGTGTCCTGACATTGTTTTCAGAGTTACTTAATTTAATTACATATGCACGTTGAGGCTTAATATATAACAATGTTTTCACCGGGTGTTGGTTGGGAAGCCTGAGGGGAAGAGACCTCTGGGGAGACCTAGACGTAGATGGGAGGATACTCTCAGGCGGGATCTATGGGAGATAGGAGTTGAAGGAGACTGGATTTTGTTGGCTCATGACAGGGTCCGGTGGAGGGCTTTGGTTAATTCGGTGATGAACCTTCGGGTTCTGTAAGCCATCTGTTTGGTTGGGTCCACTATTTGGGAAGCCTGAGGGGAAGAGATCTCTGGGGAGACCTAGACGTAGATGGGAGGATACTCTCAGGCGGGATCTATGGGAGATAGGAGTTGAAGGAGACTGGGTTTTGTTGGCCCAGGACAGGGTCCGGTGGAGGGCTTTGGTTAATTCGGTGATGAACCTTCGGGTTCGGTAAGCCATCTGGTTGGTTGGGTCCACTATTTGGGAAGCCTGAGGGGAAGAGACCTCTGGGGAGACCTAGACGTAGATGGGAGGATAATCTCAGGCGGGATCTATCGGAGATAGGAGATGAAGGAGACTGGATTTTGTTGGCCCAGGACAGGGTCCGGTGGAGGGCTTTGGTTAATTCGGTGATGAACCTTCGTGTTCCGTAAGCCATCTAGTTAGGTAGTTGGTTATTATTTCTACGTCATACTTGCGAACAATCCACCAGTCTAGAAAATCATGCTTTAACTAGCAGAATGGCGCTGACAGCCACAGTAGCTGATAGGCCGATAAACCAACTACTACTGCTACTTTAGAGTTTCACAGGTATGGTGATAACATATCTCAATAAGAAAATTAATAAGCCCATCTCCAACAGTTCGTTACTTAATAAATGTCGCTGTCACCTTAGTTGGCGTTTACAAGTCATTTTCTTCCGAAATCAATTATCATGACTCTACATGAAATGGTGATAATCCCGCTCTCAACTATGAAGTACACACAGCAACTTTGCTGATAACACAGATATCATAGTAATAAATATCTGGATTAAGGCCTCAGGTTATATCCAAGTTTTGTGTGAATAACTTCATTTTTCAAACGTTAGGTAACACACATACACACGGACATGATAACGCAGTAACACCAGTTTATTTATGGATAAGGAAATTATGCGAAGGTGCAAACACATTAACACCAAAGTGAAGAATGGTGTTTTTTTAACAATTGGTTCTTACGATAATTTTCCATTTTCTTCATAGCTTATATTTCAAACAAAAAGAAAACATCGACAGTTCATCTATTACGTCAAAATCCGCGTTGATTATGAATGAAAGTTCCATTTCGTAAATGCATTAAACATGGCACAAGATTATCCTTTAAGTATTACGATTGATATAAATGATAAAATTATATTTATAGTTTAGATGCGTCATGTTTGTGTTTTCAATTCATACATATATTTATTCTTCAAGTCTATACACAAACTATATTAATATTGATGTTAAAAATTAAAATTGATATAAATATTTCGCGCTATTCATCTTGAAGATTATGGTATGGGCCTGTTCTTATTAGTGTCAATTTAGCTAATTTGAAAAGAATTTTGTAAAGTACTTTAAATGTTATATTCGTGCAATAAATAACTCGCTCTAAATACTGACAAATTCAAAATTAATGAGCCTTAAAATTGTTAATAACTATTTTTATCAACAGACCTACGTATAACCTTCAACCACAAAATAGACATAAACATCTGAATAAACATAAATGATGATAAACAGAAAACACGCTGATGTTAAAAATTAAAATTTCGTGTGAAAAAAATTCAAGGCACGTGAATCAACAAATGTCAAATTATGAGAATAAAATGAATAGGTTATGTCAATGATATGGACGGAAACATGGAACAGCTACATTAGACGCAAATGACTAGGATTTTCGTGCAAGTTCCTGAGCACTGCGGGTCCCAACTTTTCGTTGGCTCGATCTATTAGACATTCGGTAGGACTCCTTGGATGAGGGATCGGCCCGTCGCAAGGCCTCTACCTGTACACAGGACAGCACAACACAACATCCATGGCTTGAGTGGGGTTCGAACCCACGGTCCCAGCAACCAAGCGGCACGAGGCCCACGCTTTTACTGACTGCTGATTAAACTTCCTGTGTTTATCATCTTTAAGCCTGGCGGGCGGTTGATAAAATAAGATAACCTTACTAAGACAACCCAGTATCAGCCCACTCACGCCTGGAAAAGAAACGATGAGAGATGAAAGCATGAAAGAAACCCAGGATTAAACTAGTTTATGTGGGGAAGAAGCTGGTCCAGGGCCGATCCCCCAAACTGGGGACTAGATTAAACGGAATTTAAAAACGCTTCCCATACATCGTCCAGCGTGAACGACCTTGCTGTTACTTCCCAGAATGCCTCTGCTCTGAGCGTGTCTGTACGACCTGTCCCTTTTTTACCTGGACACAGAAGAAGACCCATCGTCAGAAATCCTTGACCTTGTCTGCTTCTTAGAAATAATTCTCTGAAGAAAAAGCCTCCCAAGTTATAACACGAAAGACGACACTGGTCACCACGCGGATGAAACAGCTTCAGTGATCCGTTCTTTTAAATGGTCCAAATTTATTATTTGGACAGAGAACGCTTGTTGCTTCACATAACCCCATAGGGGTAAGATCTGGAGAGCGTGGAGGCCAGGCTATCCACTCTCCTCGTCCAACCCATCGCTGAGGAAATGTTTGGTTTAGGTAATGTGGAGATTACAATTTCATTCTCCAGTTAGATGGCCCAGCGATGGGTCACTGAAGCTGTTTCATCTATCACACCGGATAATATCTGCCTTCGCGTATCCCAACCCTATTTTTGTACAGATTTAATATTTCCTTAAGGCATGTTACATGTTATCCTAGACAGTAATACGCTTATTATAATTTGATACGTTTAAATACAATATCCTGCTAGACCTTTTCAAATTCGCCAAACATCTCCGCAGATTCCGGGGTACTTGCATTACAGAATTATTGCACTGAGAAGGGAAAAACTTAATATGGCACAGTAATGTCCCTTCTCAGATATTTTCAAAGAAATAACAGTTAAGAAATGTAACTTTAATATAGGCCTACTCTCTAGTTCTCGCTCAAATTTCTTGTATCCAAGAGCGATTTGGAACAATAACACGTATCTGTTATACAACCAATTACGAACTTAAAAAGAACACTGACTAAGCGACCGGTGATAGCATTCACAGTTGATACACACGTAAGCCAGGCAATTTTTTATAATGTTTTAGTCATCGCTGAGTGTCGCTGAGTCGCCATGAATGTTTATTCTGTATGAAGGAATCATAATGACGAAGGACGTCGCGACGCCACAGTTGTAGTGTGAATATTATCATTTTGAGCTAAGACTATAAACGAAATGACGTCGTCTTGTGGATAAGTTACTAAGCACCCATTTTGCTTCAACTCGACGTCGATCCGCTGTGTATAATCTGTACTCGTTATGTTTCAATCACCAACAAAGACTTCCTGTCCCAGCCCGAGCTCGATTATTTAATGACGCTCTTAAAAATCTGCGTTTCAGAAATGGTACAACGGTATCTAGATATCTGACGCCAAGTTTGTAAGGTGCAATCTCGAATTATTTCCGAGACAATCAAGTCGGTGGGATTTATTTCTGGAACCCGACTGTGTGACGAGCAGACGATGAGCGCAACTACGAATATTTTTCTTTGCGAAAAAAGGAGTGGCCCGAGAAAACCCCGAAATGTTCTACATAACATTTGACTGCTATCATTTGATAGATCAGGCCCATACCTCGGGACAGGCTCTGGCCCGTGCATACCTTTATACCAACATAACAAATTCCTAGGAACGTTTACTTTAATTCGAATTATTTCCACTGTATGATAAGGTTAACAGAAATGATAAGTTAATAATTAAACGTAATTAAATTCTTTATTTCTGTGTATTCACTGCAGTGGTATAGTTTCCCTACTACTTCAACAATATTAGACATTTGTCACAGGTTTACATAATATACATATCTAAAATTTTATTACCGTCCAAAAAAACCTTTCTCACAAAAATTCTTAGGTACGTTTACCGCGTGCTCTCAAACAGGCTTCCTACTATACATCCATTTCACTACTTATCGCTGTCGAGCGGAATGATAAAGGCGAATTTGGATCGTCGTTTGTCTATATCTTAACCTCCACCCCACTATCTCATTCGACGCTAAATGACATTTTAGATTGTACACGTCGTCGTTAAATTACCTATAAACCAGTGACAAATGCTTCGGTCTGGCTCATAGTGGGCCGACAAACCACTAAAACTGTAGAAATATAAAAGAAATGATTTACCAGATTAATCAAGCAACCAACAACCGCGAAATTTCTATTTTTATGGCACGTGTTTCCTTCAGCTATTATTATTATTTAGTGTTCTGTCTGGCGACAGGTCCATATGAACAGGATCCTTCCATCCTTTTCTCGGACTGGGACCTGTTTATATACGTTCTTGGCAGATGATCCAGAAGTGGTTTGCCATTGCCTTCTTCTGTGTGTGAATGGAGTAATTGTTGGGATGCCACGGAGGAAAACTCCGTGTTGCCTAGACCACGGCCTTGACCAACACAAGTTATAAATTCGGGCACCGCCGGGAATCGAACCCGAGACCCCCAGGATTACAAGGCCAGCGTTCTAACCGCTAGACCACCGTGGCGGTCCTTCAGCTATTACGACTAAATTAAGCTCAAACCTTCCCCGACATATTGCATTAATAAATTATGTATCTCTTTTTTTCCCCACATAACTGCATTTTAGTCAGAAGTCGGAACAAGGAGTTGGAGGAGAAGAAGAAGAAGAAGAATATTTTATATTTGTTTAGCTTGCGTAATTTGGCATGACACAACACTTGTAAAAGAATAACTTACTTTCAAAGCTATCATTTTTACACTTCAATCAATCTTTCACAATGGAGTTTAATAAACCTTCTAACGCAAGCCTGACATGATTCGAAAAAATCCGCCAGCCCCAGGGGGACGCTACTGAAAGTTTTCTTTACGAAGTATTAATAATTTTTGCAGAGAATGACTTAATGGTTTTAAAATCCTGTCTTATACACGTATTTAGGTTAATATTCCGTGATATAATGTGCATAGATCTTTCTGGGACAGACTGTAGATACAGGGTACAGTTTGTCATGTTTTTATTCAAATTTTAAATCAAAAATGTGATGAAAATTTTAAAACTTACATCATACACAGCATAAAAATAAAACAGCAGAGAATCTACTCTACATGAGGACCCCCACAGGCACAACTCGCGGACTCAAGAGTTCATAAACGTTTAAGCCGACATGCCATCGACAAAAAGATCTAACTAAAATGATGGAAAAAGAATTATACCGAATGGATCATTCAAGGGTAATTCCGGGCTGAATTCATTCCACTGTCAGAGCCAATTTATCTTAAAACACACAGTTTCTTAGTACAAAATACTTCTGTTCATTAGCAATTTGGATATCGTCCACCCGAGTCACAATGGACGTTGAAAATAATGGTTTAAAGTGCATTAGTTGTCTTCAAGGTTTACAGAGCTTCAAAGCAACTCATATCCTAACAGACAGAAAGAGATGAGACTTCATTGGCAAGATAAGTGCCTATCCAGATGGTTATGTAGTTTTAATCGGGATTACGTCCCAAGCATAGATGTTGGTCCTCTTAAAGACAGACTGATGCCTCATCTAAAATTCTTCGAAGCCGAAGCTCGTCTAAATAACATTTAGAAATTCAGTCCGTACCTCACAGAGAACACAATGCGTCTCCATACCTGTGTTCCTAGAACTTCAAGGTCCCTTACTAAAACACGAAGACGTCACAATGGTACCAGAATCATTAACTGCATAATTAGTACATACTCGTAATTACTTGTAGTAAGTAAAAGTTAACGCCCCCGTCGGGGATCGAACCCCGGTCGTCCAGCCCGTAGCTAGTCACTATACTGACTGAGCTATCCGGGCTCATGATTACCCCTATTATAATATATAACAATATCGCAAAAGCTCAGGAACGCAAGATACACATAACGAACAACGTCTTGGAACCGGAAGTCTTCGTAAACCGAGAGTTCCCTGTCTAGTACTGCACAGCTGTCTCCCAGACGGGATACACGAAACATAGACAGGTGTTTCTCAATCGGGAGTCCGCGGGCCTGCAGCAGTCGTACACAAATAATTTTTAAAAATAAAACAGTATCAAATTATCTTGACCGTCTCACCTCTTCCTCGGTTCTTACAGGACAAAGGCCGAAGGCGATTAAAGTAATCAAGATCCACGAGAGTTGGAACAGCGTTTCAAAAAGCCTGGATGAAACAGCATCTGCCCGCTGTTCTGGTTCATAGCGTTGATTCGCGTGGTCGCTCTGAGCGGTCCATCATCATTCTACAAAGGACACGGAGTGACAACAGATTAATTCGCTCTGACTCAAAAATACACTGCAGTTTGAACGGAAGTTACAAACAGGAAGACCTACATGTATCAGAATAATTTAATAACGGCTCCATAACGAAACGATGTGGACTGGATTTACCTGAACCAGTGGCGTGCTGACATTGAACTTCCTGGTTCCGTAGAAGATATCCTGATTCAGCCGGCTGATTGGTTGACTTGACTGACAGACTCGCTGACCGACGCTCCAAATAATGGAGTTCTATTTAGGGCCAAGGATGGTGAACTAGTAAGACTACTCAACGTGACAACGAAAGGAGAAAATTCAATTCCAAGCACGCCAACTACAAAAACACATTTTAACTGGTAACACAATTTTGTTCTTGGTTTGTCTCGTACACGATCGAAGTCTCGTAGTCTACAAACTGTTCTGCAAAGCAAGGTTCTTTGTAGTTAAGCGTCTTTCTCTGTTATTTCCAGTGATATAATTATTTGGGGCAGATGCACATTACAGATTTATAATTGCATTAGAAAACTGCGTCTCGGAAATTGCTCGTAATGAAATCCGTCAACCCCTGAAAAGCTTTCAAGGGACTCGAGATCCACTCTTCTGTTTCAATAACACAGATCGATTCCAGGAAGTATATTATCTTTAATGTTTCATCCATCAGTGGAGGTTGTAACGCACAACGCTGCAAGGGAACAACTGTATTTAAAAAATAAAGCCACTAAAAAGAACGGCAATGCAATAATTAATTTTATTCATCAACTACAGACTGTATTTGTAGAATGATTTTGTTCCAGTAGCCATTTTCTCTTTACGTGTCTGTCGTCTAATATCGGACGGCGTGGTTTCTGGTAGCACCGGACAGAACAACAATTCTCGAAAATATTATTTAAGAATAAATATAATTTAGTTTGATTCTGTTTTTACCCCTGATTATTATATAAACTCTGTTATCTTTACTGTTGGAGAGATTTGGTGTTTCTTTATTTTGTTTCAGGCGTGATATAATAAATATATATTATTTAAATCTTGTCCGTCTAATCACAATAAATTCTTATTGAATATTAAAATATTACAATAATTAACATTTAAAATATTTAAAATATTAAATGACGTTCTTTATCGAAATATTCGATTCGATGGTCTAATGTAAATCGAATATTTCGATAAAGAACATCATTTAATATTTTAAATATTTTAAATGTTAATTATTGTAATATTTTAATATTCAATAAGAATTTATTGTGATTAGACGGACAAGATTTAAATAATATATATTTGTTTCAGGCATTAAAATCAGATTTGCTATTAGAATGAACAGCAATGGACAATGGACCGAAGATCAAATGAATCTTGCTATAGATAAGGTTAGGAATAAGGAGAAGATTTTTTTTTTCAGTCCCCAAAAGTTCTCTCGGAAGTGGACTAACAACGTTGCAAGAATGTTGAAAATGTAAACAATTTTTTTAAAACACGTTTTTCTTTACTTTTTTTGACAATTTGATTTATTTAAAATACATGTTTCACGAATATAAAAGTTCAAATTTGTAAAAAAAAAATATATATTTTTTTTGTTTCAAATTACACATTCCTCCCCTCGCCCCGAAATCATTCGGTGTCCGGTACTATACGACCTTCCCCTACTTTAAAGATTCTCACACATTTTATAAAATACCTGTGCAAAATATAAAACAAACTGTTAGTTTCATAAGTCGCCTAAACATTCTAGGTATTTTATTAAAATACCTGCGCATTCCATAGAATGCCTGAATTTCATACATTGCTCACTGACTTCAGGCATTCCATACATTGCCGGATTTCATAGTTTTCCGGTAACATATAAACGAAATCCTACTGTAGCCACCACCATCTCTACTACACGCAAAGTTAAATGATGGAGCACAGATGTTTTTATAGCAGTTGGTCTCGAGAAGCAGCCACCACAATTCAGGACGAATTCATAATAAAAAGATATGGCAGATAACAAATCCTTCTAAAATGTGGCACACTTCGAGTATTCAGAACGACAGCTGCTAATTAAAATTGCATTTAAATTCGGGAAGTGCTTGCCGCTATGTAGTTTAGAAATATGTCTTCCCATCTGCTTTTAAAAACGTAAATATTAGAATATTAAAATATATAAAACTAGAATTTTATTTGTTGTTTTTGCGTGTACAAAACTTGGTCTCTCAATTAACGAAAAAACCAAATTTCCGGCGTTTGAGGACAGGGTATTTGAACCTAAGACTTGCGGTAGACCGCGGGGTCCGCTATGTTGTGGCTGGTCACACACTGCAGTCCATCCCGGACCGTGTGTAACCGGTGGGATACGTTGGGTCTCCGGGATATTTGCTTAGCTCTGCTGGTCGGTAGGCAACTACTCATCTCATTTGTGTTCACGGCCAGTTCGTGGCAAATCAATCGAACACTTTATTAATTTCACAATCCTCACTGCCACCTCTCCCAAGCTCACAAAGTGTTGTGTTGCAACAGTCGGCAAAACTCCATTTATCTACCGTAAACATGCTTACGGTTTGACAATCAAAATTTCAATCTTTGCCCCAAAAGGAAATGTAACATCAACTCCCACTTGGCGCGGGTCCAAGTTCAGTCCGACAAGAAAACACGACAATGAGTTGATAATACATAAAAGTTGGATTCATTACACGTACAGAATTAACACAAACCAATAATGGGACATGTGATTGGTTACAGACTGACAAAGTGACCGCATTTTGGATAGCTTCATATTTTTTGACGTAAATACGTCTATATGGAAGGGTCTTTCCGCAAAAGAGTGACTGAAAAACGTGTAAGATCTATATCAACAATGTGTAAATATGGACCGACAACAATGGTCAGCTTGCGTGCATTATGTTACCTAGGAAACATCATCTGTTTACTCGGCATTGTTGTGTTACATTACTGCCGTCAACAATCCGCTTTCGTAACAAGATGGATAACATTGAAGATAACATTACATTACAGAGACGTAAATATAATTTAAATACAGAGACGTATTTACGTCAGATTCTCCGGAACCTTGGTTCCACTTAGTAACTTTTAGGCGCGACTAGCCGCGTGCCGCGTGCGTCAAGTCAGCTAGTCGCACGCGGTTTATGAAGTCGCGGCGACAGTATTTAAATGGAGGTTGAAGAGAGAGCAGCCCCTACTGTTCTATCATGTCCGTCGTGGGGAAAAGCGAAGTCGACGATACTGGATACATCCCATGTTCTTGGAAAGTTCCACAAAAGGCGCATTCCATCTGCTGTACGACGAGAAGTTTTTCAACTACACACGAATGAGTGTGAAATCGTTCGACCAACTGTTACAACTGATCAGGGAGGAAATAGAAGGAACGGATACAAATTTTCGCCAGAGCATACGCCCTGAAGAAAAACTCATGGTCACTTTAAGGTATGCAAAATTTATTTCAGTTATTACACATCAATTTTTAATTATTCATTTAAATATCTCCACCTAGTCTGAACCCTGAGACAGAGTTTCCGGCGATACAGCAGAATTCTCCAAGGAGTGGTCTGATGTTGACGGCCTGTCCGGATAGGAGGTAGAATAATAACCACGTTGTGGATGGTGCGATGAGGTGGGGGTAGCAGAATTTTTGATTGCAGTCCGTGAATTGGGATAATTCTCATTGTGTGAATGGTATGCTGAGAAAACAATTTGAGGTTGATAACTCTGAATCAACTTGAACAGTTCAATTTTAGCCGTACTTTGCAGTAGTTTGGTATTATTTTGAAGTCATCCAAAAGCGACAACAAAAATAATTTATCAGAGTCATGGTGTTCGCTTTCTTGTCTAGCTTGAAGACTTGATTTTAAAATATAACCATTTCCCACAAAGTTTTTCTTATATTTTTATCACAATATTCCTTCATACCGCTGTTCCACAGTGCTGGTCGTTCTTCAATTTCCATAATGAACAACTCTGTGTTAAAAGATTTCTCGGACATCGCCATATGGAATACAGGCAACTCACATACAGCTCCGGCTCCCGCGTGCGACCTACAGCGTCACTGAGTTCGCTCTGGTTGAAGTTCGTTACTTTTATAGCCGTGCGCTTTGTATTGCTTTTT
>NW_019060374.1:152918-171472 GCF_000696155.1 Zootermopsis nevadensis | reverse complement strand
TCTAACCGCTAGACGACCTCATCTTATTATTATTTAGTGTTCTGTCTGACGACATGTCCATATGAACAGGATCCTTCCATCTTTTTCTCGGACTGGGACCTGTTCATATAAGTTCTTGGCAGATGATCGAGAAGTGGTTTGCCATTGCCTTCTTCTGTGTGTGTGAATGGAGTAATTGTTGGGATGCCACGGAGGAAAACTCCGTGTTGCCTAGACCACGGCCTTGCCCAACACAAGTTATAAATTCGGGCACCGCCGGGAATCGAACCCGAGACCCCAGGATTACAAGGCCAGCGTTCTAAGCGCTAGACCACCGTGATCTCTTCCTACGCTTACACTGCTGACAAAACCTTAGAAGATTTTATACACAGACCCTTGTAACATAGCAGAATTATTCTTTTTCTATGCGTTGGCTCCTAACGTCGGATTTATAAATAATATCGAACAACTGTTCTCTGTGACAAAAATACCTAGATTTCTTATCAGTAGCAGGCCATCTCTCGATCAGAATGTTTGTGAAGATCCCTTTTTTGTACACACTTAACTTCTACACAGCCTCCGCTTGTTAAAATTCATTTTCCAGTATTCATCATTAGCCATAGAATATTTAAAAATTCGCTTTTACTTTAAAGAAAACACGAGACTTCTCCACTATATGAATCATTTGATTAAAGCTGTCTAAGGAAATAATATCTAATTTCACTGCAAATAATACACTCTGTGGACAAAGTGCAGTTACTGACTGTTAAAGCAAGCGATACGTACATTTAACAGCGTGGTTTTAAAGTGTTAACAACAGAAATTTGTTAGATTCAGATGCTGACTTACACTCTTACGTCTTATTTAACAATTTATCTTTAGTGTTTCAACTTAATTGTTTTGGAACGTCTGTTTGCTTCCAGGAGCTTTAGTCTGTATGGTGAGCCGAGCAACAAGCATACATTAGACCTATGTTAATATTTATACACATCTAATTTTGCAGGTCTGCATAATATTCACCACTACATACACAGTAATACTAAATATTGTTTGTTAAATATGATCTCGAAGGTTTATCCATCGTCAATTTTTCATTAATCATTTTCATAAAACCGTAAATTATATATAAACTACATTTCACGCCGTAGCTATTAATGATTTATATTTTATATAAAAAAAAATTCCACACCAATCAAAGTTGCAAATTTGTCTCACACAATATTTCATAACAGTTTATTATATGTTCCCCACGTTTTATATTTACTAGACGATGGATAATATCCAAGAAAATTTTTTATTCAATTGACTCTTCACCATCGTCAAGAAGTTTTAGATTTGATATGGAATAACCTGTAGTTTAAAAATGTTTATACTAAATTTAATGTAAATATACTAACATTTTCAATAAATACTGGGCGGGGGAAACCACTGGGATATGACGATACGTTTATTTTGTAATATTTTCCAATCAATAATTGCATAATATATTTGCGTGCTTACTGGTTTGTCGTGCAAGGTTCTTCCTCTACTTTGTTAAGTTTCGTAGTTTACCCTCGAGTCTCAGGGCGTATAGTTTTTTTTTTTCGTCGGATTTTCGTAACACAAGCGACCGATTCGCCTGAGGCCTCGTGAGGCTATGAACCTGTGTGGCCTTGGCCATGGATAAGCCGTCCCTGAACCGTGCAATAGTTTGGTCGTTACACCGGCAACAGATACTTCATCAACAATAAATTCGTTTCAAGCCATGGAGGGCATTCACTCGTCTGGACAGACACAAGGATCCATTGTGAAGGAAATAACTCCCAACACCTGTTTCTATGAACACACTGATTTTCATGTCGTCTACCACATTCGTAATTCGGGAGGAACCAGGTTCGAATTCTCATCGAAAGACCTGACATTCTTAATTATGTTTCTCATGGTTTTAACGTAGTTTTTCTATACTAATATTTGGATAACAGTTCAAACAGGCTACAACCACTTCCTAATTCCTCCCTCACGCCTCACCAATCATAACCGATTTGCAGATTATATTCCTTAATAGAATAACTGAAAAAAAAACAACGAAAATTTTATGTAAAATTTCTAGCGTGTTTCTTAGTTTATTTAACGAATCTTTGTCCACTTCAGCTTTTATTTAATTTTTTTTAACATTAATTTCTTTGATAATCTACTCTCACCTTATTCTAACAGTGCTACGTATGTTTTACAGCGTTAGAGTTTTAAACAGAGATAAAGTTTGAAGGACGTATTAATATGCTTAAATAATTATGTAATTAGTATTGTAACTGCTTCTTACACAATACGCTTTGTTTATGAAAACTGTTTTGTAACCAACGTTATTTGTAAAAAAAATATCATAACTTCATTACCATAAAGTGCACATGAATACGTCTAATAAAAATTATATACAGCATAAAATCAGAACTTTCATTTTAAGAAATAAATTTCTGTTGTTTTAAAAGAAGCACAGGAAATGTATGTAATGTTTTAATTGATATGTTATCGCATAAAATGAACATGCCACACGACAAAGTTTTCTTCAGTCTTGTTCAAAACAGTATCAAGTGTTTCTTCTAAAATTCAAATTAAGTTTTAAAGTAGAAGTCATTGACTGTTCAGAGATGTTTGCTGTGTCGATCATTACGGCGATCGCTAGGCTGACAGACAGACTCTTCAGAATTATGAATTGGTGCTTTGTGTAATCAGCCTTTCAGTTATCAAATGATGAGCACAGTTGGTGTTAACCGACACGTTCCCACTCATGAGGGATTCATCGGCTAGCCACTGTGCCCTGTTCTAAGACCCCTAACCCATCATTTGCAGCGGAAAGTTTTGAAGACACGTGCAGAACTGAGGAGTTCTCACCTGATATTGGAGATGCAAGAGTAGTACTGTCAGACAGCCTTTGTGTTCTGTTTGATAAGTGTCTTCATACGAGGAAATCCGATTAGTGACGATATCCTAATTTTCAGAGTGTGGGTGCCAACTGCTGTCGGCGTTGCTTTTAAAAATCAGCTCAGTTAATAGAATACTCCAATTACAGGCTTTTTTTTACGTGCGTGCTGTATTCAATGTTCACGCGCCTTGTTCAATTTGTCGGGTCAAGGACTCAAGTTATGCCATAAATGTACATCAAGACAACATCTAATTACCTCTATTACTCATATCCGAAGTTACAGAAATTTAAGGAATTATATGTTATTAGCTTTTTTTTCAACCTAATTATTCATCTTTCTTAAAGAGAAGTCCGACATGTACAGTTTCTTGGCTGGTGGCTTATTTATATGAGAGTTTTACTCTAACAACACGCATAAATGCCTCAAAAAATTTTGGTAGAAAAAACGATAACAGAAGCTCCAACTTTTGTCGACTACATATCTCATTTGTAAAAACACGTAATAAAATGTAGCGTGGCCGGGCTGGAGAGGTCACGTTCATCGTGTCAGCTGTGCGTGAGGGCAAAACCCTATTCGTTATACAAAAGACTGTGTCCAACTTCGTGTTTTTATGTTTCTCGTTACCCCATAGAACTAGCCCTCGAAGCTGCCTGTCGGCTATTCAGGAAAGTCCCTGCTTTGATACAGTCAGAAGCTTCTTTATCAAGTTCTCAAGAGCTCGCCACCGGCCACTATCTTGAGCCAAATTCATTCAATGAACGTCCTTCCACTTTGTTTCTTTAAGATCCAAATCCCATGCAAGAGATCTAGTCTTTTCTGTCTATGACAAACAAGGTAACTAATTTGAGAGACTGTTGCCGCGGTAACTAGTAAAATATATGATTTATTAGGGAAGTTGGTCTGAAACGTCGGGACATTAACACTGGAGACAGGGAGAGCACGTGCAAATCCTTGAGATTCCAAATGTAAATATTTAAATGTGGACATTCTACAGAAATTAGATTTGTTTCCGTGTTAATTTAAAGTCCCACAGGTGTTAATGATGTTCAAACGAGTGCAGTGTAACAAGTATTCCTGTATTGACATATACTACGGATGATTATTGGGTCTGTTAACACCTCAACCCACGTGATAACTAATCGACTCGCCAAGCAATGACTTGTTTTGCACGAAGTTTGTTCTTAATTTATATTTGCAGTAATCCGAATACAAGAAATACAAATTCAATTACGCCGAAGGTTATATTTTGCTTTCGATACCATTTATTTTCGTCCGAGTGTCACAAAAATATCCGCTTCTTCTCAGAGCCTCGCACAAGCAAGGATATTATGAACTGTATAAAGTGTACAGGGGCAGACATCTCGTTACGTCCACTTGTCAGTGTCTACTGGAGCAACGAGGGGTGTGGGCACCGCTTGTTAACGGAAGTAACGTTTGATATAAATTTAAATAACTAGACAACGAAGAGGTTCGCCATATCAGGTTTTGAAGGATAATTCCGCCGTCTTTATGGCACGTGTTATACAGGGTTATTCATAATTCCCTGAGACAATACAAAAATTCGCTAGACTTGAATGGTGCAATGGATGGTAACATAGGACATACCGATGGAAAGCTAAACTCTCTAAGTTTATTTTACGTTCCTCATAAATGCTCTATGTGTCCGCCGTCAAGCCGATAATCCACTTCCGCCCATACCCGCTGCAGAATGTCACGATCGATTTGTGAGATGGCAGTAATGATTCTTCTTCGCAGTTTACGCAGATCCCGTGGCAGAGGCGGTACAAAGACCTGGTCCTTAATATACCCCCATAAGAAAAAAATGACATGGCTTCAGGTCAGGTGATCGGGGTGGCCAACGACGCAACGCGTGGTTATTGAGTATTTATGAGGTATTTAAACTAAACTTGGAGAGTTTCTCTTTCTATCCGCATGTACTATGTTACCATCCATTGCACCATTGAAGACTAGCGATATTTAGTAATGTGTCAGGGAATTATGAATAACCCTGTATGTCTACTGACAGCAGTGACTAGGTTCCGGGCCAAACGACTGGAGATCGGTTCCGGACAGTGACAAAACTTTTCTTGAAGATGATGATCCACGGTGTAGTCTGGTAGATATTGGCCGACGTTTCAGAGGTACGTCCTGCCTGCGTCAACAAGGCGATTTCCTAATTATTCAAGGGCATTTATCCCAACGATTCAAAAAGCAGATTAACATTCTTGTCGAAAGATAATGGATGCTGGAAGCACCAGAACAAGAGACAGGCGAGCATGTCAGATACTTAGGGCCCACCGACAACTAATATCAATGATATTAGTAAATTTACACTCTGTGGAATATATTTTTGCGATAAGTCAAGTTACAGGCGTGAAGCTGATGGGAAATATTTTCTCTCAACAGTTGTCCTTGTGAGCACTGACTGTGAACTGTTAACGAAGGTGACGGATAAGAAACGGATATACGCACACTTTTCCTTCACCCGGAGAGGGTGAGTTCGCTTTGGTATGAGTTGGAGGCGTCGGAAATGTTCAGTCCGACCTTGTACTTGGAGTATGAAAATCCAAAACTTCATAGAAGATTATAAAAAAGCAAAATGAAATCGATCTGACACTCATGTGCTCAAATGACAACATCTAAACTTCAATTGCTGGTTTTCCTTGATATTATTGAAGTAAGTAGATACCATAACATACCAGTGCATGAAAATTATTTAAAAACATAATGCAGGTTCTTGTAAACTGCTGTTATAATAAAAAATTTATATAACTGTTGCCATGGTAACGCTGTTGAAGGATTCTCGGTCTTATAATTTGAATTTCTAACCACAAAACCGTATCTATTACGCGGAGAGTGTGAACCTCAACTGGCTGGATAAGAATGTATTTTGTCTGGTCGGTTCTGCTGTGTCCCAGTGCATGGATAACCACTTGGCGGCATAATCACCAAATATTTCCTATGTACTACAGCTGTAATGGTTATTAGTACTGGACTGGTCAACCAGAACTTGTTTACGAAATTTGGATACGCAATGAGATTCACATTAAGAAGCGTGTTCTATCCTTGAGTCGTTCATGTACATGAATAGCTTAATACGTTAATATATGATCAATTTACTTTCGTATGATAGTGTAATTGCGTCATATTGTGAATATTATAACAATTATTTATTTTAATCCGTCTGATCACAATATTTAAAATTTCTTATAATTAAGATAATAAAATATCATTCATGTTCCATATCGATTGATCGATTTACATTTTCGGAACATTTACACAACATGTTTCGGTTTTTATAAAACCATCATCAGGTGTAAAATATATCTAAGAACTTAAAACTCAATTATGATTTCTGTAGTTTTTTGGTGATGTTTCATTACGTTTGTTTTTTCCATTTTTGGGCGGAGGTGTTGTTTTTTCTTAAATGTTATTAGATGTACATATCGGCCAAAGAATGTAGGAGTGAGTGTCCCGATATGTCCTGAAGTACTAGTGTCTTCGAATAGGTGTGGGTCAATACTGACTCAATCTATCGTATATCTATAATCGTTTTAGTCATATAAATTCCAACAGAAGACGGCGGAATTATTAATAACGAAGAAAGGAAGTCCCTGTTTGCAAATATCGTTCTTGGCTATAGAAAAAGAATAGAATGACTTACAAAATTGCCATTTTCTACGAATAACTGAGAGTATATGCGAAAGTCTTGTTATGCATACAAAATTATTCAGCACGTTGGGCGTTTCAAATGACGTAGAAGTGCACTTCCTGCTAACCTAACCTACATGAAAGGAAAGTGCTTTGAATAATGCCTAATGTTACGACCAGTTTCTTTTTTTGTTCAATGAATAGGCCACAATATAGAGCAATGATTTCCAAACTGTGTTCCGCGGAACCACAGGGCGGTTGCAGGATTCATTATTAAAATGCACTATTAGACACTGCCCGCTTTCCAAAAACGTATCGGGAGTTTGCTATATTCACGTCTATATGATTTGTTGCCATAATTATGATGTTACTTATATTCAAAGAAGCCTACACGCTTATAGTGAATATTATATTTTGTAATTAGGCCTAGAATTAGTAACAAAAACACACACGCTGTTATAGGACAAGCATTTATATGAAGATACGGAAACCCGAAAATTGTTTTTCGATTTCAGACTTTTAGGATTTATTTCCCTTTATGATAATATCACCGTGCCACGGTGGTCTAGCGGTTAGAACGCTGGCCTTGTAATCCTGGGGGTCTCGGGTTCGATTCCCGGCCGTGCCCGAATTTATAACTTGTGTTGGGCAAGGCCGTGGTCTAGGCAACACGGAGTTTTCCTCCGTGGCATCCCAACAATTACTCCATTCACACACAGAAGAAGGCAATGGCAAACCACTTCTGGATCATCTGCCAAGAACGTATATGAACAGGTCCCAGTCCGAGAAAAGGATGGAAGGATCCTGTTCATATGGACCTGTCGTCAGACAGAACACTACAAATAAAAAAAAATAAATGATAACATCAGGGAATTCACTTCTGAGTGCCGATAACTAGGTCAGAGAAGTAAACTTAACATGGACTAGTTTTCGTTTTCGTAAAAACTGAAGAAATGAGTAAAACACAGAAACTTTCTGAGAGTTCTGTGAGCCTTTTGTCCTGTGGTTCAGAGTTCGTTTCTTAAGCACGGCATTTATATCAGTTTTATATGAAGGTTTTCTTTGGGATTATAAATTACATTTTCAGGATGTAATCGACGTAATGCATGTATTTTAAAAAAAACATGCCAACTGTGTGTCTTTAGATTAACCCGGGAAGGTTGTACAAAACATATTAATGTTTTATATGACTTGAGGCTTTCGCGGGAACGGAATGCAATAAAAATCCTCTCAGGTGACAAGCCGTGATGTTCCTGATGATGGAGACAGAGAATGTCTTTGAAAATTTGAACTACTGCTCCAATTTGACTCGACTTGTCGCCGGAGAATATTTTATTCGTATATGAGAATTTTGATGGAGACGCTGCAGATAAAGTTGAAATAGTGCTCTTTTGCAGGGTTTCAAAATGTTCTAAGAAAAATGGTATATTATTACCATTCTTGCTTCACTGAAGGCTTTAGGAGCGTCAAAGACTACCATTCGCAGACCCTCTCTTGTTTCAGACTCTTTGATGTTTCGTCACGGGCGTTAAACTAATTACAATGATTTCCTTGAAAAGCATTAGGCCTATAGGAATTTCCAAAAGAGTAAAATTCTGTCACCATAGAGTCCTTTAAAAACGTCATTAAAAGAAATAAAGACTTGAGAACCCTTGAATGGATTTTCGTGCAATTTTAAACTGAAAAATTATACTACAATTTGACGATTTATTCCACTCGTGGTTAAAATCGACTAAAAATAATGGATACTTTACATGAATATTTACGTGTGTTCCTACTTTATAACTCGGACATAAACCGCTGAATACTTATCGGACTGAAAAATATTTCGAACAGAAATTTTCCATAAAAATCGTTTTTTGACACAGATAAACAAAAGAGATTTTATCCTGTATGTTCTTATTACTCGAGATCCGCTGAACTGATTTTGTTCACATTCGAGGTATCTGCTAGTCCTTCCCCCTACTTATAGGAGGGTATCAAGAGTTCACGAATTGAAAATTTAGAGGAAAACTCACCAGAACTGTTACGCTATGCGCACATTTTCTAAATTGTAAGTAATATAGTTGTATTCATGCAATAAAGAAATATTATGACCAATAAAGAATGGATTATAAAGCTGAACACTTGAGTATTCCAAGCCGAGAATAGACTTCATACAATACATTTATCGCGACTATCGCAAATCACGATAGACCGGTACTATCGACTTTAAACTTAATAACCATTCGAAGACGATGGAATGGTGTAGAATCTTAAATGCATTCTCGTGCCATCTTCTTTAAATAAACATTAACTTTCAAGATCACAAGAATATATATATATAACATGGTGTAGAGGTCGGCAAGTGATAACCTAAATAAAATATGTGAATGGACGAAGTCTTCTCAGACATCCTTGATTTTACAGACAGCCAAAAAAAAGTCACAATTTTTACTTCAGCGTAATAATATACAAGATTCCAAATGTGACTTCTATTCCAAAATAATTTTCATGTGGATCCATTACAGTATTCATTTCATTCGTAAAGCTTTAAAGCCAATTGAAGTCAATGAAGGATATTAATAAGGTAGTATATTTGCGTCATATTGTGAATTAGGTTAATATTTTAATATTTTCCGTCAAATCACAATTTTTAATATGATAATAAAATATTTAAAATATCATTTCACGTTCCGCATCGAATGATCGATTTACAATCTTATTATCTTATTAAAAAATTGTGATTTGACGGAAAATATTAAAATATGAAGAATATTAAGAATATTGAAACCGACACATCTCACAGCGTGTAATTAACCTTAATTCAAAACAAAATTATTATACTTACAAGAAAGTGCTATTATTAATGCGTTCCATGTCCTCGAATCTCACTCGCCGGTTAAGTACTTTCTGGGGACTTCCTCCTTTCATCCCAAACAAATTCAATCACATTTCAGCTACGTGATGTCCCGACACAGTAAGGAGCGACTTGCCACTAAATATTATGTATCACACCCACGAGCTGTAGCCCGCACCGAATCACTGGAAATCATCAGTTCTCGTGGTGATGAAATGACCGATTATCTATTAAACTAAACAGCTGACGAGGATAAACTAATGCGATAATACCACAACAGAGAAATTTGGGGCCGACTGACCGAAGGTTAAGTCTGGCATCATAAACGTATCCTCGTATAGTATAAACGCTGAGAAATTAAATCCCATTTCTTGATCATTGGCACCAAAACAGATTCTTCAATTGTTTCCTAGAAATGTTGGCCACGATTTTTAGATAAACGTGGATATGTAGTCTGCTGTTATATCACAGAGGAGAGGAGAGGAGACTGCTCACAGTACAGCGCAGATAGTCGTGGGATATTCTGAAGGCAATGGTACGTAATTATCCTGTGGTATCCATGAAGTAATGAACAGCTGGATCACTAATAAAGGAGCAGACTTGTACGTTACGGATTTCCTTTGTTTCACAAGTTATTTCTTCTGTGTTTCTGTATTTCTTATGTTCTACCTCCTCCTTTTATCTTCACTTCCCTATATCTTATTTGGTTTTCGAGCTTGGGACAGAACGCTTTCATTCTTTTTGTGATCGTTGGCCTTGATACTTACATTCGATGTGGAACATAAAATGATAATTTAATTATCTTATTTGTAAATTTTAAATATAATTGTGATTAGACGGACAAAACCGAATAATTAATTTAATACAATTTCTTCTCAACTGACCACAGTCACGTCCCTAGTTACGAACCTATTTTCTAAAGTCCATCGTTCGACTGCATTACCAACTCAGTCCTGACTGCAGTCCCGCCTCTAAGAAATGTTTCATTTCACAGACTTAGAAATGTCTCCACAGAGCTTGATGAAACTTCTGTGCAGGTGTGGATAAAAACGTTGTTTGGTGCTGGTAGTAATCGGAAAATTAAAAACGAAGACATTGAACACTGGAATATCGGAACTAAAGCGTGGTCATTAATCCGCGTTAAAGGCGCACAGGAAGGCATCTACAAATCTAACGCAAACCGTCTCAGTAGACTACAGAGATTTACAGAGAACAGACAGTGAACTGTATATAACTAGAGCGGGACTGATCATGAGTTAGGATGTAAGACATTAATACTGAATCAGTTACTGATGCTGTTGGTACACACCGCCTTGTTCTATCCCTTACCGTGCTATTGCTTATCTCTGACGTCATTAGCACATCCACGCGTCCCTCATTAAACAATTAAATCGTTCCGTATGTGTAAATTAATACCACTAACTGACAGTCAGGTGGGAAGAGTGCTAAAATAACTTGGACTAACTCCTAATTTACGGTATGTGTAATTTTCTTTATAATGAGAACATGCCAAACAGAACTTCATGTCATTGAGTAGATCATCGCATGTCGATAATTCCCTTCATTCCTTTATATTCTGTGTTTATTATAGAGGATTGCTGTTCAACATAAACAAATATAATGCACTCATGCATTCTGTATTAGGTCACTACATAAACAAATATAATGCACTCATGCACTCTGTATTAGCTTCCATATTACCGTTTTGTTTAGGTCACATTAGCTTGTAAGTTGGGGTGTGGAGGGGGTGGGGTTTGCTGGGGCAGGTGACTCAGTATATATGCATATTAACGCAAAGGAGTGACACTCGCTGTTTCTCTCCAAGCTAGCACGGTTAAAACAATCTAGCTGCCAGTCAGCTGATAACTCCACCGACACGCCACGTAATCTACGTTCATGGAATCAAGACTCTGTCCGTTTAAGGCACAGGAAGGTTAAATAAAGTCACCGTTCTTGACAAAATATTTAGTAAAATAGGAGCTGCAGTGGTTAACTGTCTCACATTATTATGCTCGCTGTTCGTGTTGGAGATTTATATAAATCGATTTATTATATTTAACGATTATGTCCGAACGTTGGCGGTTTTTTAAAAAAAGAGACTATAGTAAAGAAATTTATACTTATTTTAAATAAAATTTGTTATGAAAGTAATGTCAATGCAGGTCATTCATACAGCATAATATAATTCATAAATGTAAACTGATCCAAAGGTCAGTCGGTTGGATCCTGGTTTCTCGATTCACAGACAAGGTTATTATTTTATTTATTTAGTGTTCTGTCTGACGACATGTCCATATGAACAGGATCCTTCCATTCTTTTCTCGGACTGGGACCTGTTCCTATACGTTCTTGGCAGATGATCCCGAAGTGGTTTGCCATTGCCTTCTTCTGTGTGTGAATGGGGTAATTGTTGGGATGCCACGGAGGAAAACTCCGTGTTGCCTAGACCACGGCCTTGCCCAACACAAGTTATAAATTCGGGCACCGCCGGGAATCGAACCCGAGACCCCCAGGATTACAAGGCCAGCGTTCTAACCGCTAGACCACCGTGGCTGTATCGTACTATCCCTTAAAAATAAGACCTCCGTTCGCCACGGATGTCACTCACACAGTCCTCAGCGGTTTATGCACATCACGTAGTCTTTGCCCACAGACAGGCGTATTATCTTATTTCGTATTATTCTTTTTGTAACTGTATCTAACACATGATAAATGTTCATTAATTTAAATTTCAGTTGGTTTTTGCAAAGCTGCATCATATCTGACGTCTGTCTCTAGAACACATTAGTTATTTCCTTACAATCGCACATTTATATAAAAGATTTTCAAGAAAGTTCAGATTTTCAGGATGAATCTTTAAAAAGCTTCTTGGCGGCTCTAATTAGAAATTTGTTTTATTATTAAAGCTATTTAAATTTGAATAAATTAAATTTACCCGTTGGTGGAAATTCCTGAAGAATCGAAGTGTCGTTACACTGGATTGGATCGATCCTCCTAAAGACGGAGGTAGCCGGCAATTAAATGTGTGTAGTGTATTTTGGATCACAGAGCGGAATGCTGTTGCTTTAATTTTCGAATCTCTGAATTACGGAAATAGCACTCCAGCATGAATCGTCTTCTTTTAACTAAAAATTATTAAAATCAAATGGAATTGAGTATTCTTTTAATTTTAACATGACATTTGAAGTTCTCACCGCGGTTATGATGTTGATGTTGGTTTACTAGGTTGTGACGCCGTGTGGGCGTATAGACACCAACGTATGTAAGAAATATACCATCTTCATCGTCAGGGTTGTCATTAGCCCTGAAGACGGAGGCAGTATGTTCCTCTGAAACGCAGGTATTTATCTGCAAGTTTAAACTGCGTTGTAACTAAGAAGAACAACATCTTAACTTCCGAGTTACTGAAATAGAACTAAGGCTTAAATAACCTGTGGACAAATGATTTAGTGGACATTCAATATTAATCAGCCACTGAGGAAGATTTTCCTCATAATCAATGTAAACTTCACGTACACCACGCAGTTTGGGAATGGCTTGAACACGGTCGATACAAACACCAAACGCAGTCTTTCTTCCCGAGCAGAGTCCGTCATGTAACATTAACACTACCAGTCAGTCTCCAGAGCAGCGCCGAATGTCTCCTGTATTGATTACCACTTCTAACTGGTATCTGCGAAGTTCGCATTTCAAATCTCAGCCGACTACGCTGAACGTCTTTCGTATTTTTCCTAAATAATTGCAGACAGATATCAGACCAGGCAAATTCCATTTCCTCCGACATCCTTCAAATTCACTGTTCGGAGGGCCAAATTTTTCTACGCTCTATACAGTTGATTAAGCGGCATTATACAATTGTTTAATTGTTTTGTTTAATTTTAACCGTCTAATCACAATAAAATATTTTATTAAATATTAAAATATTATTACTACAATTAACATTTAAAATATTTAAAATATATTAAAATGATGCTCTTTCTATCGAAATGTTCGATTTACAATTAGAGCATCATCTTTTTTTCACGACATGTTTCGGTTTTCAATGAGCCATCTTCAGGAAACACCAGAACAGCGCATTTTTAATAAAATAAACTGCTATAGAACTCAAATTTAAATGATTATTTCATTATCTAGTTCTGAGGTAAAAACCAGTAGATTGACTGTAAACGGATCTGTAAAGCATCAGACTATTTCCAGACGCAATGACAAGGCTATCCTCCAAATTTTCAGATACGTTCCACTGGAATTGCCCTAAGTAATGTTAATATATTTCAATATATTCGCGTGACGTGTGAAAAGGTCATCACTCTATCTTCGTTTGCTGAACGCTATATATAATATGGACAGAGTGCACTCTGTCGTGACACCATAAGGAAATCAGTCTTCTAGCCAACTTTGTGTCAGCAAATAGTATATACATAAAGAAGATAAACTTTGCATTTATTTTATCTGTATCAACAACACATTTCATCATCAGGTAGAATATAATGAAAAAGGTTGTTATGCATGTTTGTTTAAATACGCACTTTCATCCTACTTATGTTCTCTACTTTTTATTTGTAGTGTTCTGTCTGACGACAGGTCCATATGAACAGGATCCTTCCATCCTTTTCTCTTCTCGGACTGGGACCTGTTCATATACGTTCTTGGCAGATGATCCAGAAGTGGTTTGCCATTGCCTTCTTCTGTGTGTGAATGGAGTAATTGTTGGGATGCCACGGAGGAAAACTCCGTGTTGCCTAGACCACGGCCTTGCCCAACACAAGTTATAAATTTGAGCACCACCGGGAATTGAACCCGGGACCCCAGGATTACAAGGCTAGTGTTCTGACCGCTAGACAGATTTACACCTAATTCAATTAGATTATTAAAGAACCAATGACAGGAAAACACTGATAACACGTACATATAAAAAACAGACAAACGAAACTAAATATATAAATGAATATATTTAATAGATCAATCAAACATTTCCCGTATTGAGTATAATAGTCAGTTATAGGAAAACATGGAAATAATACACTTAGTTAAAATTATAACAATCACTTCTAAAGAGTTTAAATAATTTTCAATTACTTTTATGTTACAATCCGGGGGCACAGTAATGATTCCCTACAAGTAGACCGTGGTTCATTCTAACACGAATTTCAACCCACACACGTTCAATCGTTTCCAAGCCAAGACGTCGTTCAACGCCACACAATGAGTAATTCTGTACGTTCATAATATTCCCAATTTACATTTCGTCCTAAATACGTACTTCCTTCATCTGATGTTCTATTGCACTATTTTCTCCGAAGAAATAGTCTTGTGTTAATATGCTCGTACTGATTTACACTTAATACTTTACGCGTAAAATATTTCAAGTGGAGTTCACTGCAATATAAATATTATCTATTTAAATACAATATCAGTACTCAAATTGTCTGTTTATATATTTTTTTACTAATAATAATATTCTACTCCCTGTAATCCTAAAAAATATTTATTAGGGTACACAGTGTGGCAATTTCAGGGTATTGCTACTCTCTGCTGGAGGGAGGTATCACAGTTTAAAAAATAAATCCATCTGTTGTAGGAATAATTTCATCGATGCAATTCCTTAGTCACAGCAGGATGTATTTTGTATAATAGATTAAACCAATGAAATAGCTAACTGTGGAAGATAATAATTCGAACCTTTGAAGACAACAAAGTATGATAAAACCCCAGACCTTGTTTATAACGAGAGATCGCAAGGAAAAAATTATGCTGGGAAACCAAAGAAAATGTGGTTTACATATGCGTCCTTTGCTGCTTTGCACATCCGTTCTTGATAAATTTATGAACCGTATATATAATGCAATCAGAATATTTGTCCATGTATTCAATAAATAAAAGTTATACGTCTTCATGAGGCACGTGTTTCATATTACGTGCCCATATCGTGTACAAAAGATCGTATTTGAGAACGCAACAAATTTGCGATCTATTCTCTGCAGAAATTAGACAGATACGAAATACAATCATCCGAAAATTTTAAGTGTACACTTCCAATGCTAAATTTTATATCAATCTGTTGGGGGGGGGGGGTTCAGATATTAAATATTTAAGATTGCTAAAGCATGTATATGACATATCAATCAGCCATTACGCGTTGTATGAAACGTCTTTAGAGCAGCTGTGTAGATCCATGTGACCGCCAGTTCTCTGAAGTCAGATAATCCACCGGTATCAAAGTCTTCAGCATCTGCAAAGTTTCACGTTTCAGCACTAATATGTAGGCCTTCTCTTCGTGGCCTGATATCTCGGAATAATACAATCTGACAGCACATTTACAGCCACGGATAGCCAATTTACCAAAAGCTTTCTCAAACTACTCCCACGATAGCCTTCTGGGGATTAAATATGTTTGCGGAACTCTCGCCTCTACTATAAACACAAGGGTCACGTTCCTGAAAATACGCTTGGTTAACAAGACCAGAATCGTCTGGAAAACTAGAGGTTAGAAGAATTGTGGTCGCTGCCATCACTTACGAAAGTTTAATGTGTTTGGTCTTTCACTGCACATGTAATAGCAGAAACGTCGGAATACAATTTCATTTATCGTGACAGCTCAATTATAACACCAGTAATAAAATAAAAATATATAAAAATACTCTTAAAAATTACATACCTAAATATTAAACCATCATTTGAAAAGAATTTGACAAGAAACATACAACACGATAACTCCTTCCATCTCTGTTATACTTGCAGGTTGTATTAATAACTTAAAGCAATAAACTTTTGACACAAATGTCGTTTGCTGACAGAATCCAAGAGGACATATCTATGGTTTTGGACGCAAGGTTCTGAGTGGCTTAATTCTTACACAAGTTGTGCTAAGTGTAGTTCCCCCTGGTGGAAAAATTATAAAGTTGAAAACCACTGCATTTACGTAAGATTTTTAAATTAATATTTATATCAAAACGTTTTACGATAATTTTATATTTCAAATAATAAATAACATTGCTTAAATTTGGCGTACTCTTATTATAAATGTCAGTTATCTGTTCTTACACTCCAAGTATGCCTCGAGCACGACAAAGTTGAGAGACTTTTCCAGTTCACATACTTTCAAACATTTACAGTTTCTGCTTTCCCTTATGAAAGACATCACGCCTCACACCCAGACGAAACTTTAAAAAAAAAACACGACAATTCCACCAAATAATGGCTCACAAATAATGTGCCATGTTTGGAATTATTTATCTACAAACTGTTAGTACCGACCTGTAGTGTTTTTCAATTACAGTTGCTCTTGTAAAGAGACCTTCAATGCTGGATCGATAGATCCAATACAGGAGCTATGCATAGCACTGAACTTCTATTTATATCCAACCGCTTTCAAAGAACCAGTACGTATTGACAACCCAACTAACACTTACGTTCTTCGTGTTGCCTATATGCCGGCGCACTGAACCGGACTGTTTGTGTGCGACACACCTCATAGTGGCTCAGTATTTACCTAAATAGGCCGATTTAATGATCAGTTGTGCGTGAGGCAAGTTACGAGTTTATTTAAGACAAAATCACCCTTGTTATTATGTTATAACATAAAAACCAAACACACAAAGGTAAGGTTAAATATTTGACACGATATACAACCGAATTTCACGTCAATCCATGCACTTTCTTTGCATATGTATATATATGTACCACTGTTATACTTCATGATATTCATACCTAAATGGAAAATGACAATAATTACTTGAGATATCAAATTGTTCTCCTGATAAATGATAATAACTTGCAGTAACAAGTTTTATCACTTCTTTTACGGTGGTCTAGCGGTTAGAACGCTGGCCTTGTAATCCTGGGGTCTCGGGTTCGATTCCCGGCGGTGCCCGAATTTATAACTTGTGTTGGGCAAGGCCGTGGTCTAGGCAACACGGAGTTTTCCTCCGTGGCATCCCAACAATTACTCCATTCACACACAGAAGAAGGCAATGGCAAACCACTTCTGGATCATCTGCCAAGAACGTATATGAACAGGTCCCAGTCCGAGAAAAGGATGGAAGGATTCTGTTCATATGGACCTGTCGTCAGACAGAACACTAATAATAATAAAAAAATAAACCATTCATTTATACTTTTCATCAAAATGTATTTTGAGTACTTTTGTGTTGAATTTTTATTTTTTCATAAAACTCCTTACGTATTGTTCCTGTGAGCAGAAGCGTGACTCCAGGCTTTGAATCTTCTGTGTCAGAAAGATGGAAAATAAAATAAATCCAGTTCTTACGTGCCGCAAAATCTCCGAAGGATTTCAAATGTGCAACACGCACTGTGTGTATACGATATATCTTCACCACAATAACTTGAGCGTGTCGGCATGGCATCAACTGTTGTTTGTAGACAGTTGTGTATTTTATGTGCAGCACAACCCAAAATTTCTCTGTGAAACTTTCTTTTCAGTGAACTTCGTACATTTCTTTCCTTTCTCCTTTTTACCCTTCCAAAGTTTGTGTTGCAGTTGTCGCCACATAATTCTAGAAAAGTATACTCGAGTTCGTCTTGATTTATTACAGAGACCAAAGTACTGCTTAGAATTTCCAGCCTTTATGCTGTAACTGACCTTTATTTATATCTTCCTTAAGCTCCTTAACTGACAAAGGTGCCAAAAATGCTTCACACTTGTCCGGGCAAGAATCAAATAACATCAGTTTCGAACTGCAGTTAGGCCTTCCTCCAGTTTGGACACAGAACTTATTCCATTTCTGCAAGATTTCCTTATGGAGGATTGTCCCTCTATGCAGGTCGTCTGTGAACTTTGAACAAACAAGAAAACTGTTTCTGGACAAAGGAGCGACTATGAGCGACTCTTTCATTCCAGTGCTTTATGTACAGTAATAATCAATTCACTAACAGAATTAATTGGAATATTCTGAATAAAACCACGAATCGGTCGGAACAAAATCTCCACATTTCGCCTCATGAAAAAAGGGTATACGAAACTATACAAATAACTGTAAATACATACAAATCCTTGCCCTATGAACAGCACACAACACAAGCTGGGTAAAAACTTTCGATGATCAGCCAGAATATATATATTATCTACGAATTCTGATCAGGAAAGATAAGATACAGCCTTTTTCTAACTATAACAATATAATTTCTTATAATAATTCGCGGCATAACGGTTACGCAACATCAGACTG